>JANHZT010008507.1:95120-108297 GCA_032468215.1 Stegonotus admiraltiensis | reverse complement strand
GGGGTAGGCAAACTTGGCTCTTTTACACCTTGTGGACTTCAACTCCCAGAATTCCTAAGACGGCTTGGCTGACTCAGGAATTCTGGGAGTTGCAGTCCACAAGGTGTAAAAGAGCCAAGTTTGCCTAGCCCTGTCTTAGATCAACTCCCAGTTGGTTCTAACCTTTGGAAGTTGTGGGAGCTTCGACACTGGAGACTTTCAAGAAAAGGTTGGACTGCCATTTGTCAGAAATGGTGTAGGGCAGTGATGGCTAACTATTTTGCCGTCGCGTGCCAAAAGCGGGAGAAGCGCGTGTGTGTGGGGGTGTCACATGTGCGTGTGCCCACACCCATAATTCAATGCCCCCCGTTTATGTGCACACAACCACCCTGCGTGCCCCCCCCGGCATTTGGCACATGACGGCAAAAAGGTTACCGGTGAGCCCAGTAGGCCAGTTGTTTGCCCTCCCCAGGCTCCAGAGACTTCCTTGGAGCCTGGGGAGGGCGAAAACAGCCTTCCCCAATCCCCCGGAGGCTCTCCAGAGGCCGGAAACTGCCCGTTTCCTGACTTCCGGTGGGTCCAGAAGGCCTGAAAATCAGCTGGTTGCCGTGCACATGAACACTGGAGCTGAGCTAGGGCAATGCTTGCGTGCCCACAGATATGGCTCCACGTGCCACCTGTGGCACGCATGCCACAGGTTCGCCATCACGGGTGTAGGGTCTCCTGTTTGAGCAGGGGATTGGACTAGATGATCTGCAAGGTCCCTTCCAACTCGGTTAGTCTAATCTAATCTAAACCAGTTGCCTGACACTCACCTTAATATAATTGGCATTGATGTAATCGGAACTCGGGACTCCGGGATCGGCGTTCCGGAGAGCCACTCGGGTTGTGTCAACTGCAAAGGAAGGGAAACAGCATCAACGCCGGGGGGGGGGGGGGATAGCATCCATCTTGAAAAAGCGCAGAAAGATTTCAATTTACCACCCAGATTTATATCCTGAATGTGTTCAATTGTCCTCTCTTTTTTTTAAAAAAAAACTGCTTTCACTCCTGGGTGGGATGGAGGAAGGAAGGAGAAGAGCCCTCCAGCTCACTGCTTCTTGGCACAACAACCCTGCAAGGGAGGCACGCCAGGCTCAAATTGGGTGAAAGAAGGCTGCCACACCAACTTGCTAACTTCTGTGATGCAACCTGGGCTCTGAGTGCGAAACACGTGAATTTCTGGGGGGAAAAATCCACCAGCAATTGTTCTATTTTCTATCATCATAATCTCCATTTAAAAGGCTGTCAGAGTGCGCACAGTGTGACTATGTGAGACAACCCAGGAGCAAATACAGTAAACAGAGGTTTGTATTTAAATAGTGGTTTTATCTACAAAGAATATATACATACACATACTGTAGTCAGACTTCAAACAAACAGCAATCAGCAATTACAGCACGGAAGCACACACGGAGAGAGAGATACGCCGCGACAGGGCCTGTTCTTATTACAGATTCTTAAAGTGATATCAGCCCCAAAACCTTGCTGACTCATTCCCAGCATTACATCATCGTAGCAGCTGGTCAGCTCTCAAATCATGACCCTGACAAAGGCAAAATATTTCCCGCTTTTAGGATAGTTCGACCCTCGGAATTCTTACACGGAAGGATATTTTTATAGCGGTTTTTCGCCTTGTTCTCGACTCGCTGTCCTTCCTTCCTGGGATAGAGAAATTTGCACTCCTGTTGCTGTAACATCTGTGGGAACCAAGAAATTGGAAAGGCATCACTATTTCCATCTTTTGCCCGGCAAAAGGAACAAAAGGAGATTTGATTGGCTCTCCCCCCACCTGTACCTCAAATTCCTCCCAGAATCCTTGCTTTGCCTTCTCGCTCTGGTCGGCCATCTTGTTCAGCTCCTTGACTCGGTTCTCGATGTTGGCGGCGATGATTCGGGTGGCGTTGAAAGGCTGCCGGAGACAAAATCTTCTCTAGATGTTGAAGGAGAGAGAGACCTCTCCCCCCCACCCATCTCCTTCCCCCTGGTTAAACGCTCGGCACAGGTGACCGACTTACCTGTTTCAGGTGTACCACAACCCCTGACTTCTCCACCATGGGATTCTTCTTGTAATGCTCTACCAAGTCAGCCAGGGTGTCGAATCGCTCGCCTCCGCCCACATCATACTTCCCGTCCAGCTGCCAAAGGAGAACCAGGAATAGCAATAGCTATTAATAATAATAATAATAATAATAATAATAATAATAATTTTATTTGTATACCGCCCTTCTCCTGAAGGACTCAGGGCGGTGCACAGCCAAAGTAAAAACACCAAAATACAAAAGTTAAAAGCAATTAAAAGAATTAAACGTTTGGCCCACAATTTAAAACAAACCCCAATACAAATAAAACCCCAATTAAAATCGATGGCTATGTTAGGCCGGCTGCATGGAACAGATGCGTCTTCAGGGCCTGGCGAAAGACATGGAGGTCCGAGATAGTATGTATTTCCGGGGGGAGGTCATTCCAGAGGGCGGGCTGCCACAGAGAAGGCTCTCCCCCTGGGGGTCGCCAGCCGACGGCACCCTGAGGAGGCCATCTCTGTGGGAGCGAACTGGTCGGTGGGAGGTATTTGGTAGCAGAAAGCGATCTCGCAAATAACCAGGTCCTATGCCATGGAGCGCTTTAAAGATGGTCATTAATACCTTGAAGTGCACCCAGAAGACCACAGGAAGCCAGTGCAGCTCGCGCAGGAGAGGTGTCACATGGGAGTACCTTGTTACTCCGAAAATCCCCCGCGTGGCCGCATTCTGGACCAACTGGAGCCTCCAGGTGCACCTCAAGGGAAGCCCCATGTAGAGAGTGTTGCAATAGTCCAGGCGGGATTAATGGCACAAGGTTGTTTTGTTTTGTTTTTGCTTCTGGGAGTGACTAGCTTTTCTTCCTTTCTTTTGTTTTGTTTCAGTTAAGCAGTAAAATTCTTTTAGAATAAATAATCAAAGACTTTGTTAATCTCCCTTCCTTAGATGGCGGCATGTATTAAAACAGTTAAACCTAGTTCTTTCCATTTTTACTTGGTTGTTTTACATATCTGGCATCCCATTACAGGGGGAAAGCTATATTAAAAATTAGAATCTGTTAGCACCTTTCCAACAAATGTTATTATAAGGTATGCACACTTCATCAGATGCAGAGATGCAGGACTTATGTAGGCATTAAATTGGGAGGAAGGGAAGATAGGTTGGCTATGCAAATGTGGGTGACACATGAGGTCTTCACAATTAACAACTGTAATATGTTAAAAAAAAACTACTGTTTGTTGAGATCTGAGATTGCCTGAAACATTTTGATGTATGTGAGTGCAACAGTTTCTCACTGAATAGCTTTCTGATTTTTTTCAAAACAATGACCTTGAGGTCTGCTATGGAGTATTGAGGAAAATTGAAATACTCTGATATGACTTAGTCCTTGTTTTGAGTCCTGATGTCAAATGTGTCTATTCTTTTGTGAAAAGTTTGTCCTACTTCTTCTGTGTAGAACCTCCATTGAGGGATATTGCTAGTTGATAATGACATATTTCACACTGGAGGAAAAACATGTGAAGGTGCCTATCTTGTATGTGTATTTAATGGGGCCCAGGTTGAAGCTGTTGGTGTGGGGGTGACATGATACACTTGACATGATATAATTTTATTATATAGCAGTGATAGAATCACTGCTGGATATCTATTTATATCACATACTATGATTGACTTATGCCTAAAATCTCTATAAAATTTTTAATTCATATACAGGCAAAAGAAATAGAAATCTGTAATTTCCAACTAATGGAATGTTGTTCAATATTTTGACCACAGTCTGTGCCTTCTATTCCATAAATAGAAATTTCTGTTTCTCTGGTTACACAGTCAGCAAGTCATTATCATTTGTTCCAATGTTCCAATTCTGCTTGCTCCAAAGGTTTGTTTTGTTCATTAGAAAAGAGTCTTGGTTAAAATACATTAATGAGTTTAAAGCAGAACTAGTAGAAGACTTATGCTAATGGGAATTATTTAGAAGATACATATAAAGAGGACCACAAGTGAAATGGGTTGATAGCAGTGGTGGATTGCTACTGGTTCACCCTGGATTGGGCAAACCAGTAGCGGCGGCAGGAGGCTCCGCCCACCCACCCAGATGTCTCTGCTCATGGGCAGAAGCGTCGTGCATGCACGTTTGAACCGGTAGTGACTGAAATTGAAACCCGCTACTGGTTGATAGCCTTAGTAGAAGACATGGAAATCTTTATTATGGCATAAAAGATGATTTCTACGACACTTTTGCGCATTGCAGTCCATCTTGTGGCAAAGATAAATTGCATTGTATAAAATGCAGACTTTCATTGTTAAAAAAATAAAAGCCAGGTCAGAGCAGTTGCTTTTCTTCTGATACGTGGAATTGGTTAAAACTAGTTACCTTCAAGGATTTAATAATAAATAAATAATTTATTTTTGTTTAAATAATGTATTTAAATAAATAAATAAAAAGTTAATAATCTTACAAAACAATAGTTCTGAAGCAGCCATTTCTGAAAACGTTGGTTGCAATGCTTTTTGCTATCTTTATCATGACAATGTTCTTTTCTTCCTGTCCCCCCTCCCCACCCCCATGTACAGATTTGAATATAAGTTGTAGATATGCAGGTGTTTTCCATGTAGAGAAGAATCAACGCTACAGTCTTACCAGAGAAGAGGCTGTTCAGCTTTGTGAAGCACTTAATAGTACCATCCCAACAAAGGAACAAATGGAAAAAGCCTTTACCCTTGGTTTTGAAACTTGCAGGTAGGAAACCTTTCCAAATATACAATGTACACAGATGTACTGTCAAAGAATAGATACAGATATTTTTTCCACCTGTTGCTTCCCTTACCTATTCTTTTGCAGCTTGTTCAGTTTTTCTCCCTAAATGTCCAATATATTTATCTTTTTTCATTTTCTCTAGTGCTTTCTCTTCTTGGATTGAGTTTAACAATGAACTGTTATAACAAACATATAGTCCTTCAGGCCAGCTTACTTTTTGAAAATGTTCAGAGTCAGGACCTAACTTTTTAAGCTAAACATAGCCTGAAGTATTATCTATTTTTAACTATGCAGCTGCAATTTCTCTTGAAAGATTTACATATGGAAAATCTTAGCAGTCAGATGGCTCTGCGTAATTATTATACTCTTAATGACTGATTTTGGAAGCCTTTGTTATTTATTTTTCTCTCTCTTCCTTGTGCTGATCTTTTTTGTAATTTCAGCCTTGTCTACCTAGTTTTCCTTTTTTACGAAAATAAAACAATGAAACACCTCAAGATCTTTCTCTCATTCAACCCTATCCCTAATGTGAGGTATTCATAAACTTCGAACTAAAGAGCAGTGTTTTTAAAGCACATGTTTGAAGTCATTACTAAAGTAACTATTAGTGCAAGCCTGCAAAGTAGATTGATATAATTATCTCAGTGGCTGAATTGTGGAGGCTAAAAGAATAGTGGTTTCTCTTAAGGCCACCCAGGTCAAGGTTTGAGCCTGAAACTTCCCAGCTTCTATGGCTAAGTACAATATTAGTCATTGTGCAATTGTAGCTTTCATCACCAGCCTTGCAAATATTTCTGTGTCTTCCTGCCCACCTGCATAGATATCTGTGCCAGAGGGCAGGTTGAGCACTGGTCTAGCAATGTCAACCCTGTAAAGTCTACTGCTTATTACTAGCATTTGGCAATTGCTGGAGTAAAATTATAGCATAAAATAAAGTATGCCTAAATCCACTGGTATATTCTAATCATTCATCTCTCTAACAACGATGCTAGAGAAATGATATAATGTAGAAAATATTCCTACTCCATGTTCTGAGCTATTGCTTCTGAATTTTTAAACTATAATTTCATGCATTGTTCAGACTTGTATGAGAGTACTTTCAAAGTATTAATAATAAATACAGATCTAGTGGTGTGTAAGGTAATTACCCTTATTTGCATAAAAAGTAGTTTGATTAGCAAGTTGCTGTTAATGCAGTTATTCAAAAATACTTAGCTCCACTGGAAGAAATTAAAACCAGTATGTCCATTATGATCAGTATGTCAGAAAATCTTGGCCAGCAACATTTGACCTTTGGCCTGACTTATATCACTTACATTGCTGTTCCATTTTCAAAAGGAATCAAAATAATATGCAATGTGGAAGAAAGAGAAAACTAACATTTTAAAATGCATGATCATTTAGGTGATTATTTAGTCTTGGGTAAAGATTCACTGTTTTCCAACTCACAATACATATTTATATATTGAATGGAGAAGCTTCCTCCTACATATACTTCATTTTCTTTTGAGCTATGAAAATACTGTAAGGTTAAATGAATGCAGACGTATAATATAAGTAGGAAATTAGTATTTCAGCACCAAAGCTTTTCAGAAAACTTTCATACATGGTACATGCCATGTGAAGATTTGATATTTGATATAATGAACCAATGTAACGTAAATGTTTCTGTTGTGATGTAATAGCCTACTATACTTTTCTCTGACTTTTTTTTTTAAACAAAGTTTTAAAAAGTTGTCAGTATATGCTGGCTTTACTAGGTCTTTACTGGCTAGTAAAGCTTTACTGGCTTTACTAGTCCTAGGTTTGGTCAATATGTGTGCAAAGCCTGAACACACCAGATTAAAAAAGAATACTCGGTCCATAAACCAAGACAAATGTTGAGCAGCCTGTTTCTTCCCTAACTTATGGGGCTTCTACTTGTATAGTTAGTCCTTGACTTATGACCACAATTGAGCCCCTCGTTTTTGTTGCCAAGTGAAACATTTGTTAAGTGAGTTTTGCTCCATTTTACGACCTAGGAGCTGTGGTGGTGCAGTGGTTAGAGTGCAGTATTGCAGGCTAACTCACTGCTCACTCCAGGAGTTCAGTTCTGACCAGCTCAAAGTTGACTCAGCCTTCCATCCTCCTAAGGTTGGTAAAATGAGTATCCAGGTTGTTGGGGGCAATATGCTGACCCTGTAAAGCGCTTAGAGAGGGCTGTAAAGCACTGTGAAGCAGTATATAAGTCTAAGTTCTATTGCTATTGCTTTCTTGCACAGTTTGATAAGTAAGTAATCTGGTTGTTAAGTGAACCTGGCTTCCCGTTTGACTTTGCATGTCAAAAGGTTGCAAAAGGTGATCACATGACTTCATAAGTATAAACCAGTTGCCAAGTATCTGAATTTTGATCCCATTATCCTGGGGATGCTACAAGAGTTGTAACTGTGAAAAATGGTTGTAAATCCCCTTTTTCAGTACTGTTGTAAGGTGTGTATGTGTTTATGTGTTTAGCCAAATGCATAAGAATATCTTCATGTGAGCACTCATTAACAACCTTTGCCCCGCTACCAGCATACAAACATGTTGGGTTTTTCATCAATAGGCACTGAATTTCCAAGTGTAATTGAAATATGTTTTCATTATAAATGCCCTTTATCTTTTGGAATCAGATTAATTTACCTGTATCAACTTGCCCATATTAGTAGAATGCTTTTGCATGCACTGCTCACTTGGTTGTTATTTAGCTCCACTGGGCATGAAAAAAACATCTCTTTCAATGATGACTCCTTGCCTAATTCTGTAACAAAAATAGAAACAGCAGTGTTCTGTAGATCATCATAACACTTTTAAGTTAGAAAACAATACATTGCAATTCTGTGTGTGTCCAGAATTCATTGCAACTTACTCCCATGTAAATGTTGTTAGGATTCTAGCCTTTGTAATATTTAAAGTACACAAATGGCAAAGAAGATGAACATGAAAACTGTGTGAATAAAATCCACTATTAGTATGGGACATTTTAATATGAGGTTATAAAGGTGACCATAACATATTACTTAATTATACATGTATTTAACTGTATGTAAGATTAATATTTCTGCTTGATTTATGAGATTACATAGTTGCTTATTCCATAGATTCAATTGAGAACAACAAGAAGGATATTACATCTTTTACAAAATCACAATGTTTGGAGAGGCGTGTGTTTTTCCTCATTCAGCAGATAAACGAGAATCTGGTTCTGTCTCCTGCATCAGGGGAGGATTCATTCAGCTCTAGATTCATGGAATCATAGAGCTGAAAGAGATAAAGCTTCATAAAGCTGCCTAATAATATCTCTTCGTATAAGAAGAGATAGTGTATTATTTAATAGCAGAAGAGAGTTCTTATCCTTTCCTGAATGTTTTTCTTCACATAATGAATATAAACAGTTGTCCAATTTCAAAGAAACTAATGGTCTCCTTAACATTTATTCCCTAACCAATATGTGGGAAAATTTATCATATACCCTTTGAGAAGAACCTGAGGTTATAACATGCAGAATGGTGAGAGGGGTTGAAACGATATATGGCTATCACTATGAGCCTGAGAATGTGGTTGGCACTTAAGAGTAAAGGCCACTTCTGGCTATCCTGACTCATCTCACGACTCAATGCTATCCAAACTGCTGTGGTTCTTTAGGGTTTCAGTTAGAAATTCTCTCCCAAAAATTGCTTTAAAAAAAATAGAGATTATCAGATAATCACCAAATTATGGTTCCCTCGGTTATGGTATACTAAGGAAATAATGCATAAAATTATATAATTTATGCTAGATTGATAAATAGGATACAAAAGGAGCATTTTGCAAAGCTGCTTGGTACTAACTACCATTCATTTTTTAGGCATCTTCCCTATTCTAGTAGGTTTGTTGTAGCTCCTTTAACTTTTCCCAGGTTCTTTGTATGTGCATGCCCAAACAGCACTTCCACTGAGACTTTTTGCTGAAGAAAATGTCCATGCATGTATACTAAATGCATTTATTCATTATTTGTTAAATATGTGTAATTTAAATGATGATGATGATGATGATGATGTTTGCAGAAATAATGTGGGAAAAGCCTCAAAGCAACCTTGGATGCCTTCAATAGGGGCAACTGTTTCGGTGCTTTGAGGATGGCTGCTTCATTTTTGCAGATAATTTGCTCAATACTAATTTGGAGTTCTATGCTTAAATATAAGGAAGATCAGTGAGTAAATTGTTGTAGGTTCTTTTTTATATCTAATCTTTTCATTTTCTTGTTTGCATTCTACTAAGCTGTGAAATCATTTAGAATACAAAAATCATATAAATTAAAACTGTAGCTTTACAATTCAGTATCATGCATTCCTGTCCAATGCTAACATAACAGGGAAAATTACTTATAATTCCTCACCTGTAAAATCTGGGAGAGTAGAGACTTAAGAGAAGGTGGCCTCCATGTTGTGAAAGACTTGCCACGATCTTGTTGACCTTTCAGATTACTTAAAGTAGAATACTTTAGGACACTTTTTAAAATTAGTTAGACCACAGCATGGGAATTGTAATATGCTCTTCCATTTCTTTAAGCTTTGTCTTTCTTATTCTTATTGTTGCATTCTGTTCTGTATTAATTTTGTATAACATTCAATAGAATGCCTGCATTTTACATTTTCTGTATCACTGAGAGTTATACTTTGTCATAATTGTGTGTTGCCACAATTCTGTATTGCTTTATGCTATATAGTTGCGGCAATATAAAAATAAAATGAATAATAAATGAATAAATAAAGAAGTATGGAACAAATACATTAGCAAATGTATGGAATCAGAACAGTTATCAATTGTTGGCTATATAATTTCATACATTAATTCAGTGCTGTTTTCCCCTTATTTTCTAGATATGGTTATATAGAAGACCAAATTGTACTTCCCCGGCACACTCCTTATTATCTCTGTGCAGCAAACAACACAGGAATTTATGTACTTGCCTCAAATATTTCTGACCGATATGATACATATTGCTTCAATTCATCAGGTGTGTTTTGGGTTGGTCACATATTTTCTATTGCTGGGAAATTTTTCTGTTTGACACAGAAACACAGTAGAATAAAGATAGGAGAGAACAATGAGTATGAAGAAACCATTTGTTCCTGGTCAGCATACCTCATGATCCATAAAATTGAATAAATTCAACAAAATGTACCGTATTTTTCGGAGTATAAGATACACCAGAGTATAAGATGCAGCTTAGTTTTTGGGGAGGAAAATAGGAAAAAAAAAATCTGCCTACCAGGTATTCATCTGGCTAGCATCCTTAGTCTGGGCAGCTTCAGCATGTTAGTTTGCTGGTTTTTTTATCCTGTGTTTGGTGATAAAAAACAACTTCTAAGGCACAGCTGAGAGGAAGCAGCAATGAGAAAAGCAGGCAAAGCACGGGGGAGGGGGGAGATCGCTTCACTTGCTAGCCCCTCGTTAAAGCACAGCAGAGAGTCGAGGGAGCAGGCAAAGCTAGGAAGATTGCTTCACTTGCTAGTGCCTCATCAGGGCTGAAAAAAACTTCGAAAAACTACATTCGGAGTATAAAATGCACCCAAATTTTCAGCCTCTTTTAGGGGGGAAAAGGTGCGTCTTATACTCTGAAAAATGTGGTACATTGTGATCTGGTAGCTGCTTCGTAGCAAGCACTCTTGGTATTATGGTCTTCAGCAAGCAAAAAGAATTAAAAACAGAATATGGTATTGAAGACTGCAGATCTCTTGACTCTGAAACTGGCTTGTTTTCTCACATGCTGTTTCAGTCCTGTTGCAGACTTTTGGTAGCAGATGTTTGCAGAGGAGAGAGACTATGGAGATGTAAGTGACAGGTGCAACTCAGATTCATCTCCCATATGCTGCTTTTGTTCCAAAACATGAACTTTACTTGCTGTTTATATGGAGTTAGGGAAGGTCTTGATTAATGATTCTGTCATTGTTGTCTCTAAAAGTAAAAGTCCAATGTAGTTAAGCAGCTGGAGAAGTGAAAGAAACAATTAAATCATAATCCACATTAATTTTAGTGTGTGTGTGTGTTAATTATATGTGGGTGTGTGTAATACACACACACACATCCATATATATACTATAATGATAGTATCTTTGTAGACTTCATCTTTGTAGTCCTGCAGGCCTTCACCATCTTCTTTTGTTTCTTTTACAAAAGTTAGCCAATATATTATTGATTTTTTTTGTTTCCCATTTTGTCTCCTATTTTTTAGAATCAAGAGATGTGGTTTGTGAGCCAGTGAAAAAGTTATATTCTGCTTTGCCTAATAATAACAGCAGTATTGGTAAGGATTGAATTTCTTTTTTAAAAAATATATAAAGCCTTCCTCTGGTGAAACTGAAGTGCACGAACAGTGTGGAATCTGTTGCTAAACTTGGAGTGAGATTTAGCCTGGCTTTAAGTGATAACAGTCTATTTAGACTAATTTATAATCAGAAAACAGTTGCAAAATTTTTAAAAAATGAGATACATTTTTCTCTGGGAGTCTTTAGTGAGAATTTATCACTGATAGATTGATGTTACAGTTGCAGGCATTCTGCATGGGATAGGATTGTAAATTCAGCAAGTGATGCTAAAAAGGTATTGAATAGACTTCTTTTCTAATCCAACAATTTTGCAAGTCTCACAAAAATCAAACATTCCAGAGACCTCAATACATAATGGTTTGTGGCATGTTATTTTCTGTAGTGCTATGTTGGCATAGTTTTTCCAGTAGGGAATGCCATTTTGTGTGTTACATACACAAAATATATTATGTGCCACTTTTCAAAGAAAAGTATTTCTTGAATATACACATGCAAAGTGCACAGTCATTATTGTATGACAGAGATAATGGTTTATTAAGGAATTATTTCATAATAGTGGCCAAAAGAATTTACCCTTAAATATGCTGTTATGGGGAAAAAACCCTTCTTAATTGGCAGAATCTTACAAACCTTTCCCAAATGGACTGAAAATTGAATTGATCTTTTATTTTCATGTCGACACATTTCTAGATTGGCTTCTGCAGCCTCCATCCCAAAATTTATAAAGCAGAATTGCGTTCCCTGAAATACTGTTCACTCTTAATCAAAACGTTGGCTCATTGAAGCAAGCTAGAACCAAATTTTATATTTTTGAAGTACTTTATAAATGAACAATTATGTAGATTTAATCAGAATGTCACATGTAATAACCCCAGAAAAAGACATGTTCTGATTCTGACCATGTCAAAGGAGGAGAGAGGAATTTAATAGCTTGAAGTTTTCTACCACTTAGGTTCATACTATTCAGTTAGAATCTAAATTTGAGCAAACATTTGCATATTGTTTATGTTTCAGTAAGGATTTTAATAAGTTTTCACATTGCACTATATAACCATTTCCTGCCCCATTTGTCTAGTTTCAGTCAACAGGGTAATGTTAAATACTGTATATCCTTTTTCATTCAGAAATTTTCAATGCTGATGGATCACGGTATGTTGAAGGAAAGAAGGTCACAGAAAGGCCACAAGTTACTGAAGATGACAGCAGTGTGGGCAGTGGTTCTGCATTTGGCAGAGGAACTGCAGATCCCAGTGATTTCACACCAGGTATTTGCATTGATCAGCCTTCTACAGAATGACATTTAAATAGTACCTTGGAAAGGTCACAGAGATCCATCAGAATTTGTGTAGACTTTCTCAACTTAGATGGTCTCCAGATGAGTGGACTTCAGTTCTTAGAATTGCTCAGCAAGCATCAACATTTTTGAGGCTTCTGGGAGCTGAAGTAGATTGGGGGAAATTCTGCATTAGAGATAATCTTCAATTTACAACAGTTCGTTTAGTGACCATTTGAAGGTACAACAACACTGAAAAAAGTGCGTTATGACCATTTTCCACACTTACGATCATTGCAGCATCCCCGTGGTCACATCATTTACATTTGGATGCTTGACATCTGGTTCATATTTATGATGGTTGCAGTGTCCTGGGATCATGGGATCATCTTTTGCTTATGTATATAAGCATAGTTCATGTCTAAAGGGTATTCTTCCAATGAACAGAACTCACTTCGGGAATTAGTTAGCAAAAAGAAAAACCAAGACATCATTTATTTTGTCTCCCATGCTACCTATAAAGTATTTTAATCAGGGGTGAAATGCTCCCAGTTCAGACTGGATCGCCCAATCCGGTAGCAATGGAGGCGGGTGGGTCAGAGAACCAGTAGCAAAAATCCCTCCCCCCCCCATTGCCCAGCTGAGCTGTGCGATCATCAGAGGCTTTTTTTTTATTTTTAAAAGCATTTTTTTCCTGAGCTCTGCTCCCACCATCCATGGCTGGGTTATCTTCAGCTTTGGCAACAACTGAGTGAGAGCTAAATTACCCATCATGCAG
>JANHZT010008507.1:74455-95020 GCA_032468215.1 Stegonotus admiraltiensis | reverse complement strand
ACAACGTCCATTCTACAACCTCTTTGGCTGAAAAAATGCTTTTAAAAGTAAAAAAAAAGTGTCTGATGATCTCACAGCTCAGCTGAGATAATCAGGCTTTTAAAAGCCTTTTTTCTACAATCTCTTCCGCCGAAGAGGTTATAGAAAAAATGTTTTTAAAAGAAAAAAAAAGCCTCTGCTGATCAGGCAAGTCAGCTGGGATCGTCTGAGGCTTTAAAAGCATTTTTTTAATCTCTTCAGCCGAAGAGGTTGTAGAAAAAATGGTTGTAAAAGTAAAAAAAAAAAAGTTGGCCACACCTACTCAGTCATATTACCCCCCCAAGCCACGCCCACAGAACTGGTAGTAACAAATTTTACATTTCACCACTGATTTTAATGATATATTACAGAGAAAGACATCACTAAAGAACATTGTAACTAATTGATGTTGCTTTGCCGATGGTTCTTTTTGCTAGCAGAGGCATTTATCAATAAAACAAGGAAAAATATGATTTTCGACATTCTTTCTCTTCTTAGTCACCCATGTTTTTCACATTTCAGAGACCTTGCCATTAACTAATCTTCAGAATTTTTTGATAATTTTGCTGTTTGACAACAAAGTAATACTGTAATAATGAAAATTAAATTATTTTTTACAATAAAACCAAACATTAATAGTTTATTTCATTGACTATTAGTTGTAAAAACACAACCATATGACAAATAATGATGGTTGACCACAGTCTCTTACCTATCTTCCCAAGGAATAAGGGGGAAAATATCTCTAACTATGGGTTTTTTGGAAAGTATTGTAGCCTGAAGATGCACTTCAGACTCGACTCTAAATTATGCATGTTAAATGATGTTGCCCCCTAGCTGGACCCTTTAAAACTATTTTTACTAATTCAGAGTTCTCCCCACCCAGACTGATGTATCAGTGGCAAATAAAACATGATACTGTAAACCTATTTGGACTTTACAATACAGTGCAGTACATACGATGCAATACATTTTCTCTAGCTATCCCACTTCAAACTAAAACACAATAAAGCAGCCAGAAAATCTTTCCATTATCCATGTGACTGTTTCTGTGCCATCATGTAACCCAGTATAAAAAGAAACTTCTGAGTATTACCTATTTATTTTTATAGCTGTTATTGTTAGCCTGTTCTGCCTGCCTTAGAATATATATGGACCTAATAAAATGAAGGGCTTAAGCGAAAATGTGGCTCTAGAAGGATTCTTGCTGATCAGCCCTGGCTTCACGAGGATTTCTGAAACTTGGAAGTGCAACATTTATTGTTGGAAAAAGAAAATGAGATTTTCTTTCAAGTGTTAGGGAAACTGTGCTTACCATAATTGAATAACACATTAGTAAAAGTACATATAATAATTGTGCATAATAGTCCACGGAAAGTATACAGTACAAACTTTTTCTAACTAAAATATCATTTATGCTAAGAGAAAATGCCATACAATATTTTGTCCCCACAAAATCATGAATACAAAACATAGTCATATGATTGAAGATGGGGTTGTTGGTTGGTCACTAAGTGAAAAGAGTACAGCTCATTCATATTTTATGACACAGAGGACGATATCACAGCATTTACACCAGAATACGGAACAGATGACCACCATTATCAGCATCCAAGAAATCCTGAAGATCAGAATCCTAGTAAGTATAATAATTGTAGTAGTATCCGTTGTAACTTGGTTTTAACAATGACGATGTACTCCTTCATCCTTTTGACACTGACTCAGCGGTGAAATTCGGCCGGATCTATCAGGCTCGCATGAACTGGTAGTGCCGGCGGCAGGAGGCTCTGCCCACATGCCGGGACGTCATTATGTCCCATTTTTTATTCTCTGCGCATGTGCGGAAGATGTGTTTGCACTCACATTCCTGAACTGGTAGCGAAGGTAAGTGCCTTTCACCGCTGTAATGACTGTATAGTCTATAAATAGAGACAATATGAAAGAATATATATTCATTCATATTCCTCTGGTTTAGAATCATACATTTAAGCTCTTGTATCTTCTAAAGTAAAGAGTACCTCGAATAATAAGAAATTAAAATTCTACTATATGACAGGAACATTTAGGTTCAATGTATCCAGGTTTTATACTGTGTAATTGCTACAGATGGTATGTTATAGTAATGAGCTCATAGGATTTGATGTCTCTGTTGTAGAGCCATTAGATATTTGCTTTAAAAAAGCAGGGAGGATGAGTCTCATGGGTAAGGGCTGATCAGAAGATTTTATATGGCCTAGTGATTGGCTCCATTTGTGCCTGGGCTTTGCTCTATGAAATATTTCTGAATGCATATATTTATCTAATAGACTCTCTACAGTCTGTGACTAAAATTGAAACCTGTGGCATTCATTAAGCAATAGACATCCCCCCAAAACCTGTTAAATTGTGATGGAATGCACACCTGGAGAAGCAGTGGAAGGGAGTCTTGGCAGCATAGAGCTTTCTCAGGGAGGAAGCAGTACATTCCAGAGAAAAGCACAAATTAACAGACTGTGGTTCCAGGTGTAAAGGAAGGGGAAAGAAGCTTAAGATAGCCTGTAGAATATATCAGTGTGTATTATTAGTGTAGAGCAGGGATGTCAAACTGGCAGCCCGCTGGCTGGATGCGTCACATGCAGGCCATGCCCCCCATAGCTCTGCAAATGGGAAAAAGGTTGTGAAACATCACGTGACAGCAACGTGACACTGTGAGTTTGACACCTGTCATGTAGATGGTTAGAGTGTCAGTAGGCAAGATTCTTCCCATTAGGTGTAAGCAAATAAAAGATTGGACTCGGTTGGATTTGTTGTCTTTGGGGTTGGGCCTGATATAAATGTGCAGACATATCCTTTGTGTAAGTCTTCTTGGAAGAAGTAATTTTCTTAGTATTTCTAGCAATTATATTGGAAATACATGTCATTGTGGCTCCTTCAGCCAAAACACTCATTAAAAACCCTTACGGATGGTTTTATGACTGTGTATACAAAGCAAAGAAAGTGTTTACTTGGTTATGATAACATTTCATATTTAGAGGAAGAACTTCAGTTTGAGATTTTGTCATCCAGCCTTGTGATGGGATTTCATCTTGCAGTTGATTTCACCTTGCATTTCTTCAAATACTGGGTGTTTTTATATTTTTCTGCTAATATATTTGGATTCTCAGAAGTGAAGCTGAAGAGAATTTCATATTACCTATCCAAATAACAGTTTTATGTGAATTGTTTTAATCTAATGGATCATTTCCTTCTTGTTTATCATTTTACATACATGCTAACTATTAACATGACTTTGGTATTGCAACAGACTCTGTTTTCTCAGCATTGATTTTAGATTTCTTAAAGAAGTTGTGAGTTATACAACAGCCTAACTAACGGAAGATGTTCTCAAGGTGATATTAATATAAACTTGTTTTCATTGTCTTCATAGAACTGATCGATCAATAATCTCCAATTTCCTAATGATTTCCCCCCCCAATTCCTGATGTTTAAAAACATACAAATAGGCATGAGACTATCTACTGGAGATCCACCCATTAGAAAAACTTTTTGTAGATTTTTTTTCCCTTCCAAGATAATAGCCACTGTGTTCAATATATGTATCTGACTGTTCATAAGTGTGCATCTTTTTTCTATTTTGAATCATATTTAGCAGTATATATATGCAATGGTCTTTTCTATAGAGAAAGATGGTTTAATTTATGCAATAGCCTTCATTTTTTCACAGATCCTGCAGTTATAATGGAAACCTTTGTTATTACTTTGGATATTTACCCGCAGTTACAAATTTTCAGGATTTGCTTTTGGCAATGCTTACTTTGAATGCAGCTTTTTTTGTTTCAATAATTTTCAGAGATTAGAAGCATAAATTTCTTTCTGGTGAAACTTGGCAAATATAGAAGCCAATTTTCATCAGTTCATGAAAAGGTAAGCTGGAAACAGGTCTCAAAGTTCTGGCCAGTAATGCCATTTAAACTAGTGTGTGTGTGTGTGTGTTTTTAAAAAATCTGGAGCCATTCCTTGATTTCTGATTTCTCAAATACCCATGAATAAAGCAATTTTATAGGCTAAATTGTTGCAGCTATATGATTCAAAACCTATAAAAAGACTGTCTCTGTGCTTGTTGCCTGTTCTGTAGTAAATAATATTAAGATAGAATTGACAAACACTTACTATTTCAAGTTATTCCAAACATTGCAGGTGGTGGTTGTGAATGGGAATGATTTTTCTGTACTCTCCTGCTCTGTGCCTAGATCAAGGATTAATGTAATCCTATTGATCTGTGTCGGTTGCAATGTTACACTCTGGGTTCCTTCCTCCCTCTCTGATGATTCATTCTGTCAGAAGCATCTCTCAATAGCTTGTATGTGTTTTTCTGCATTTGGGTGAATGCATGGGTGATATGATGGAATTTCCCTGGTTTAAGATTTCTATTTTACAAATGACTTTTTGTTAGCTATAAATTATAATTGCACTGAATATTCTATTGTGGTGCACAGAATGTATATTCATGCAAAATATGTTTGTATCATATAAATTATTTTACACAAGAAACTTTGGTTGGGGAGGGAACTTTGCTTATATTAATACTGCTACATTGATGTTGCTTTTTAGGAAGTGATAGACTTGAACTTTAGCTTTGATATTTCCACGTAAATACAATATCTGTATATTGTATATTGAACAGAGGAAAGCTGCAGTTCTAAAACAAACTTATACAATTACGATTATATGAACTTCAGATTGTGCGATTGACTGGCAGATAATGAAGATTACATTGAATAATAGACAATCTAGAAAAATGTTTTACAGTTCAATCCCTATACCAAATAAGTTTCTTCCTAGTTTTGTTTTGGACCTCAAAATTGAAAGCTAAGAGTTTCCATTCTTAGACTATGCATAAAAACAACGTATCACTTGTGTCTGTGACATTGGGGAAAATATGTGATGGAATTCCAGCATGTATTTCTTAACCATCCACACTTCTACTCTTCCTATTGTGTTGAAATGGAAAGTTGCTATTGTTCTTTACTTCAATGGGTACTTCCTCTTCTTCCTGATATCTTCATCTGCTCAAGGGCTTCTGTTCTTTGTATTGTTGCTGCTTTCTCTTTTATCATTGAAACTGATCTCCATTACATTTACTTCTCTGTATTCTACAATGGTGGAAATTATAATATGGTTCTCTATCTCTGCATTGCCATAAGGAAATACTAAAACTTAACCATTTGAACAAAAATAACTGTGAAAATGTGATCCTTGAACTAGCTTCCTATTTAAAAATCCCATTACAGCAAATTAAGGAGCTTCAGTTCAAGAATACTGGGTATCCCATTTTATAGCCAAACTGACAATAGAAATGCAAATTCTTAACATCCTTTAATTTAACCATGATGAAACTAGATTTGTTTGAGAAACAAATCATCTGGATTTAAAGAGCTCAACTTTCCACTATTATCAGTAATATTTTTTTTTCTTGTAGTGCTTCAGAAGTAACCTCATTGTTATTTTCTGGATATGACACTGTGTTTATTACTTGGATTCCCTCTCCAACCTCCCACATCTTTACTTTCTGTTCATAATGTTTGTGTTGTTAGCGTGTAATCCATTTTACCTAAAATATTTTAGGTAAATATTTTATTTTATTCCTAAAATAAAATACATATTAGTATATTATTTGAAAACCAACAACGGTAGGACTATTTAAGGACACAGGAAGTGACCCTTTATCATCTTCTATGAGGAAGTTCTATTGATCGAAAATACAACACATATTCAACACTGTAGTTATTCTGCCATCATTACAGCTGAAGAAAATTCAAATCATGGAAAGCATCATGGAAATTCTAGTCAAGATCAGCAAATCACTGAAGATTTTCCATTATGGTGGCCACCTGAAGAACATGAAAGAATGCAGAATAGAACCTCCAGGAACTATTGTAACGTTTTAGTCAATCATAGTCTCTTGCCTATTCAAAATCTTTGGCCAAAAGTTTGGTTTCACTGGGAAAAAAATTGTTGCATATATTCTTCATGAGTGCTGCTTGAACAGTTCTGGTATTGGTGCACTGTATGCCATACAGAAATCTGTTGTTTGGACTTAAATGAAACTGTTGCTTTAAGAGCATACTATAAGTATGCTTTAAGGACATGCTATTTTAGGAATTAATCTATGTGCTGACAAGTAGAAAAGCTAATGGGCATATCTCTTGCATATATAGTATGGAAAGACACATGATTGCTTCAACTAAAATTCTAGTGCAGGGGCATTGCTTGTTAATGAACTGACTACTAAGCAGTTAATTGTTTTAGATGAATTTAAATCTTCCTTTCAGTTTACTTTTAAAAATAAAATGTGCCCCATAATTTACATGCAGATAAGACCTGCAAGCATTTCCTTTTTAATATGTATTGTAAGTCAAATGCCCATATCCTTAGGTTCTACACCAATATTGTTTATCTAAGTGCCTTGTAAATCGTAACTATTTAAAAGCAGCCCATTTCTATAAGAGTTACAATTTAAAGGGAAAAAAATGATGATATGACAAAGAAAAGTCTTATATGAGCTGGTTCCTTAATGGATTTAAACTGGGCTGTGTGATTGGAGAACAACAAAATATTTCTAAAGACCTCCATTGTGTTTCTCTCCATTCATTTTGCCATAAATTTTCCATAGTCATGCTGAGGTTCCACTTACACCTCCATAGTCATATACTCCTGAGACTTGATACATAAACTTATTTTCTTGACAAATATTTACTGTTTTAATTCTCTGTTGAATCCAGAAAGTTGTCATTTTGATTTCCTTTTTACTCTATTCATGTGGTTCCTGCAAACCATATTGTTAAGCTTGGAGAGTTTTTCTCCAGATTTTATCAGTTTAATAGCCACTGTGCCATCAGTAAATGGGTGTTGAATGTGTTATCCCCCTTAGGATCATAGTCACATCAATTCATCCAGTATAGGTATGGATCTACATTTTTCTGGAAGCATACTTTCCAGAAGATGCAACCATTTGTCATGCTCTGGATATGGTCCAGAAGGACTAGACACTTTTCAGAACGGTTCACTTCGGAAAAACTACCAGCCCATGACTAGATTAGCTGGATCAGCATTATCTGGAAGAAGAAATGTACATTTCCCTCATCTACTCTATCTTCACAAAAAGAACAGTTTGTTCATACTTACTCCCTGATATAAAGTCTTTAGAAACACAGATAAGTTCTGACTCCTTCCCCAGGCCTTTGAATCTGGATGGCCTAATTATAGAGTTGTATATTTTAATCTGGGTTCCATTTTATGATTTTAGCTGACTTTCAGTGTATTGTGAGGAGGTTTGGAGGGGGGATTGTATTTATAGTTGATTTTTTGTATGCTGCCCATTTTGCTTGAGTTAATTAACATTTATAAATGTTATAAATACCTACCTACCAGAAAAGAATTGAAATACATTTTAAAAGGCAACATATGGGGGCTTTAGCAAGAGAAAGTTGGCTGCAAGTGAGCCTTTTTATACTCTGATATGAATACCTGGTTGCATGAGCATGTACATACATGATACATGATGCCAAAGATTAACAGTATTTGCTTTTCATATTGTCATATTTATTCTTGAAACATGTACTCAGAAAACCAAAGTACACTTGCATCTCTTAAGTTGCATCATTCATAACTGATACACAACATGGATACTCATTGAAATAAAAAGAATAAATATAGGCACCAGAATATAGATAAAGAAAAAGGAAAGAACCTGCACTTTTGACCATTTCCCAATTTATATTAGTTATGAGGAAGATAATTTTTAGTTTATATTATTATGAGCATCAATTTTCTGATCTTCTTTCCATGACTTAATGTAACTTTGCTCTGGCATGTAAATATAGGCTGTGCATACTTGCACTTGTAGTGCAAATGCCAGGTTGGTGATTACTTGAACTGCAAAGACTAACATTCCTTTCTGCAGTTTAATCAGGTATTGTTACTTTACTTAATAAAAATACTACAAACTCATTTACCTGTTTTCCCACCAGGTATCAGTGACAATATTTCCACTGTTAACATGTCAATTCAGCATTGGTTGACTCCTTTTGTATCTTTGATTCAATACTGATTTTTAAGGATTTGTAGCATAAGCTTTAGGACAACTATGTAATCTTAAAAGATGTACATAATACTAACTTTCATAGTAGTACCAGAAGGAATCTTTGATTGCTGAGACTATTATTCTGATTTTATTATCTCATAGTTTATTATCAGTTTAAGAGTAAAAAGTTGTTCTATTCAATTTCATTCAAACTCATTCAGAAAATTCAATTAAATCACCTCTTAGTATTTGGAATAAAATTATATTCCATATTACTGTATTAGTGCATTTAAGATAGTTATGGCTTTTTAATATCTTGCTAGTACATTGTCCTGATTGGATTTGTTACAGGAAATTTTTGTTCTTTGGCTATACATAAATTTTACTCCTTGCTCTTTGATTTTGTATAATTTTAGCAAGCCCAGTGAATCTGGGAGATGTGTGTTCACTGAATACTGTCTTCAGTCAGCTCAGAACGTAATATAGTTCCTATTGTGCTCTCATTTCTATATGTAAGAATACAATTATTTTATTCCATTCTTTCCAAATAAATTCATACTTTCTTCCAAAGAACTCTCTCCTCAACCCCATTTTATGGGGGGGACTCTTTTAAGAGTTAGGATTAGAATTAGGTTTGTAATTAGAATCAATCTTTCAAGTACCTCATATCTCATTGAAATATTGCAGTTGCTGAAGTAAAAATGATTTGGTATGTGTTTACTAGCAAAATGTGTTTTGCCTCCCTTAAATCACAAGAGGGCACAATCCAGATTCTATCATTCGTTTAAAGTGAACTTGGTTTTTTTACACACACACACACACACATACACACACGGGGGGGGGAACTGAAATTAGATAATCCATTCTTCATCTCTTATTGACTATTCCAATCAGTGAAGCAAGAACATATTAATGATGTAGGCAACGGAAAAATGGATAACTGGATGAAAATATAAAAATCTTACCATAAGTTTACATCAATAAATCAATAGATCAGAGTTTTGAAGATGATGATGGTGGTGGTGATGATGATGACGAAGAAGGGTCTGGGCAAAAAAATCCTGAAACAGTTCTTGAGTGGGACAACAGTGGTGATAAGGAACTTCAGACGTCAAATACCAGTAAGAACTAATCCCTATTGTGCATTGTATTATAGAAAATAATCAAGGTATGATAAAGTGCTTTTTAGATGTAGGCTTAGATCTTCAGTAGTATAGTATTTGTATCGATCTACAAAAGATTATTTTATCTGAGATAGATAATAGTAAATAATAGAAGAATTTCAGTTGAAACTGGCGGGTGATTTTGCACTGTATTTCTCTGCATGGTCTGTTTTGCATAGCTGGCATTGGCTTTTGCATTGGAAAATGTCTGTCTTAGCTAATGCTGGAAATGGAAACCCAGCAATGCTCTCAAGATGAAAGGCTTGTGTCTAAAATCTGTGCTTAATTTGAATGGGAAATGGCCAAATTCTGAACTGCTTTATCTGCTTTCCATTGGTGTCAGTTTTATACTTTCACTTGGCAAATCCAAAATTAAATGTCAAATTGTTAAACATCTATGGCGGATTTAGCTTTGGTTTTGGTGGTGGTTCTTATGATGCTGCAGTGTTCTCTACGCATAAATCTGAATAAATTTCTTTCTTGTTAATAGCCATGTTGGTTAGTTAACAAGTGTGTTCAATTAATACCATTTCTGCTATCTTTTTCTATTTTAATTTATTTTGTTGTACCTTTGTTACTGTTGGGGAGCAGTTGGTGTTGGTGAAAGGAACTATATGGTTAATGCACATTAGCAATAAATGAAGAAGTTAATTTTAAAAAAATGATCACATATTGAAAAGGTGTTACTTTTTATTCTTTTTATTCTACATTTCCTAACGTGATAGATTCTGTTCCTATAGTACCCATGTTTCCCCGAAAATAAGACCCTGTCTTATATTTTTTTGAACCCTGAAATAAGTGCTTGGCCTTATTGCCATGTGCTCAAAAGCCCGATTGGACTTATTATCAGGAGATGTCTTTTTTGGGGGGAAACAGGGTAACAAACTATTTGCCAGATGAAAACTTTCCTCTTATGTAGTTCCATGCCAAAAAAATATTTATCTATATAGATGTTACGGGCCATGAAACTATTCAAGGTTCAGAAGCTTTTTTTAATGTTAGTGTTACACTTATATGCTTGGGGTTGTTGATTCAAACCTAACTTTCTTTAATGTAGAACCAGTTTGCTGTAGTGGTTAAGGCATAAGACTAGAAACCACCCTCAGTGAATGCTTTCAACTAAGGGAGAAGATATTGCTTGTTCTTTTACATCTGATTATTTCATCCGTCTATACCAGGAATAGTGCATTTCTCATGAGATAGTCATTCTTGGGGGCTCACGTATGCAAATTTTTCGAGTACATGAAAGTATATGTGTGATCTGTACTTCTAAAAGCCTTTGTCTTAACATATACATATACATTATTCTCTAAAATAACTTAAGCCCAAGTGGGATTCCAAATATTCACGCCATTGTCAATTGAACCATTATCACAACAGCTGTGAACTCCAGCAAAGATGTCAAACAAGAAGAATCAGCCCATAATAAATTGCTACCTGCTGTACATTCTGGAAGGGACAGTGAAGTCAGATACTCAACAAATGACACAAGTGCAGATGTCCTACCTGGAATTGTTGAACAATATTCAACTACTACCGGTATGAGGAATTAATCATGCTACTGAACATATTTTTCATTTATGTTGGTTTGAAGTAGAATTTCTTTCCACAATATCAAAACTCAGAATGTAGTCAGTCATTGGAAATATTGATAATTTTAACTGGACTATGCAGATAATATATTGTGACGACTTCAAACAGGAAAATAGACTCAAACATATAGAGCCATTTTCTAAATTTTAATCCACCAAAACCATGATATTGAAGACTTTTGCTAAGTGGTTTTGTATAATAAAATGTTTTGGAAGCACTGGCTTAAACCATTTCACAAACAAATACTTTGGTAATAATAGTTGCTTTGTATCTAAAGACGTTCTTTTGCCAACATTAGAACAAGAGAAATAGATTGCATTTGTATGTTGATAAACAAACTTGGTTGTACAGTTGCAGCTTTATTTCTTATGAAAAGTATTGCCATCTTCTCGTGAAGATGGGAAAATGTCTCTTACTGCACTGGGCTTTTTGTGGGCTTTCTCTTTTGAGTTTTCAATTACAATTTTTCTATCTAAATCTTTTTCTCTTAAGATTTAGTGATCATAATGTGTAACGCATTATGTTTTCTGCTAAATTATTTAATAAGTTGACAATGAAGGATAAATCTGGTATTTTAGCTTCAATATTTCATAGTGTTTCTACTTCAATTTCCTTGGATTTATACAGCAGCACCTTTAGAACTGAATAAGCTTAATTATCTGAACTTCATCCTGGCAATGAATACCATCCAAAATAAGCCTTTGGATTGACAATATAAATCTGGACTATGTATCTGAAGTGAGTGTCCAAAATATTTCAAGAAAGAAAATGTCCAATTAAAAGAAGAAAAGGAAGAAAAAGGAGAATGTTCTTGGACTTAAGATGCTACTGTGAATCCACATGGTACAAAGCCTTTTGCATCTATCAAACACATTTGATAGATCAGATAAGGGTGGAAGTTGCTGTCACATCTTTTCTGCCTCTACTGCTGTTATATTCCTTCTACTATTGTTCCTGGTGTCTGGGGCATCTCTGGAAAATCAACCATTTCTGAAAATTGTGGTGCTGATTATGGGGCCTGTGAATTCAACAATACTTTTCAAAATTTTATCTACTTTCTTCTTCCTCTGCCTAATGCACATAATGAAAGTGCAAGCTATATATGTATATTAACAAGATAATCTGGAGGGTTATTCAGCAAACATAATAATGGGATTCAAAACATCATCATAACAGCTGTGTCCTCCAGTGATGATTTCTTCAAGCAGGAAGACTCAAAGCAGCCTCAACTGGAGGGTGCATCTCCTGAACTGGAAATTGAAGACACAGTATCTCCTGCAATCAACACTTCAGATGTGTTACATCCAGAATTTTCCCCTTCTGATGAAAAAGAAAGTACCCTGGAAAAAGAATCTTTTCATCATCCAGGTAACAATATGAATACTTCCATTACAGAGCCAACTTTCTATTTAAATTAGCTGCATTTGTTTTTTCATCCAAATTTCTAAACAAAATACCGTTCCAAACTCAATCGCAGAAAATATGTCTTCAGCAACAGAGTGGCCAATGCCTGGAAGGCACTACCTGACTCTGTAGTTTCTTCCCCAAACCCCCAAAACTTTAACCTTAAACTGTCTACTGTTGACCTCACACCATTCCTAAGAGGTCTGTAGGGATGCGCATAAGTGCACCAGCGTGCCTACTGTCCCTGTCCTAATATTTCCTTTTTACTTACTCTTTTCATTCCAATTATGTTTATACTTTTACCTGTTATCTTATATACGCTTGACAAATAAACTTACGATAATATGATGATTATAAGGTGTAAATTGTAAAGAAGAACTGTGTTTTGCTTCCCCTCCCCCCCAATTCACTCTTAATTATTTTAGAGTTGATTTAGATAGCAGTTTACAGATTTAAATAATGACTCTTCAGCAAGACATTATGTGAAACAATATTTATATACCGGTAGTTACTTTGCAAAGCCATTATGAGTAGAAATATACTAGAGATGTGAAGTCAGTTTCCAAACAGAATTACTCTCTCAGAATCTATATTCTTTATTTCTCTGTAAATTTACCTGTGAATTTACAGATGTCTTAGAACATGTTTGCAGTTCTAATTTATAAGCAATAAGGCTCATTCCAGGTAACTAGGCTCTTCCTTTGATATCTGACATATTCTTGTCTGACATGGAGAGTCACAGGGTAGATGAGCCAGTGGTTTGATGTAATAGAAGGTTTCAGATGTAAGAATAGAAGTTTATAGCCTTTTTACTGTCTGAACAAACCAGGGGTCTCTGCTGCTCTATCGGGCAGTGCAATGACTCATGTCCATTTGCAATTATTTGTTATTGCATACTGTATACAATTTGATTAAAGGAAAACCTTGGATTTCAGGTGATTTGAACCTCCTGAAATTAGTTCGTTGCCTAAATTTGATTCATAGAAAAAGCAGGTATTTTGGCTTAGTTCAGTTTCCATATAACCTGGGGAATTATACTTCATGCGGTTACCTACTTTAATACTGGCAGTAAATTTGTGAACTACACTGAACCCAAAACACCTAATAACTGTGCAGCCTGTTGATATTAGAGATCTAACATGCAAGGAACCTTTTGTATATGCTCCTTTTAAACTAAGCCAGAAAGCCTAAATACGTATCTGTTTGCCAAAGCACCCTTTGAATCTGAGACACCATCCACTGAATACACAAATAGTTAAAATTTATTACTGCCTTATTTATCATAACTGCAACAGTTACTTTCTCCAATGGAAGCATTGAACATGAAGAAGAACATCAACATCAGCCATCACCTGTTGATACAGTTGCACAAAGGAGTCAAAGTTCTGTCGCAAACAGGACAAACCATGATATCCTACAAGTACTTGTATCTCCAAGGGACAGCTATTATGAAAATGCATCTTCTCAGTCAGGTATTGGCAGTATGACTGTTGAATATAAAATGTACTGTGTTGAATATAACATTATTTCTAGCAGTGTGGCCGTGAGCAGCACCCATGGTTCTACTATTGTAGGTGGGCATCTTCTAAAATCTATTTCATGAAAGAAAATGCTATAGTACAAATTGAAATTTGAAATTTCCTTTATTTTGGTTCTGGCAGAAAGTGAGCCATGTTTAATCTATTTATTAAAATGGAGTTCTTTTTTGGAAATTATCTATGCCAGTGTGTTCATTCTTCTGGATACGTTCTTTACTTTCTTAATAATGGTTTTCTGCTTCCCAGAAAATTTTATATAGTGGTTAAAGCTAGGTGAAACAGATAGAAGAGAATTAAGAAGAAAATTTGTGCAAATATAGCCCTAACATAGATCCAAGTATTGTTACAGAAGGCGAAGATCTACAAAAATACTTCTCATGACCTGTTGAGGCTGCATTAAGTGGTCAACACTTGCCTAAATAGGTGGCTACTTTGCCTACATTTTGAATGCATAACTGGAAATCACCTGAAGCAGCTTCCCAGATGAAAATAGCCATGAAAAAGGAAAGGTTAAAAAAAGAAATATTTTCCTTTTTGTTATTGCTGTCATTGAAAGTTTATTATACTTTCCCAAATGTATAGGTATTCTTTGTTTAATGACCACATTTGGGAATAGCAAGCCAGTCACTAAGCAATGCAGTTGTCACGTGAGTCACCTGTGGTTGTTAAGTGAGACATTGCATGACTGAATTGTGTCTTTACTTCTGGCTTCTCTGTTGACTGCTTGTTGGAAGCTGGCTGTGAAGTGTGCAAATGGCACTCATGCAATCATTGAACACAGTGACAATTGTTAACGCCCCCCAGTTGTGAAGTGCCCAAAAGGTGATCCCATGTATGAGAACAGGTCAAAAAGTTAGTTTTTCAACACGGTCATAATTTCAGACAATCATTAAATAGGGAAGATATTAATTGAGGACTAGGTGTAGAATATTCCTCTTTAATTCTAGCAGAAAAGGACTTACTCCACAGCAGTATTTGTTCTTTGTAAAAGAAAATGCATTTATTTTGCACTATTTTTTCCAGCTGAATTAGGCCCTGTAGATATACATATAATATACTTCACTGGCTAAGTGTTGGACATGACTAAATGATGACAAAAATGCTTCATATTGAGAGCCAGTTTGATCTAGTGGTTAAGGTTTCAGGCTAGAAAACAGGAAACTCTGACTTCTAGTCCCACATTAGTCACAAAGCCAGGGGGTAACCTTGGTCCAGTCACTTTTTCTGAGTCCTAGGAAGTAGACAACGGCAAAACACTTCTGAAAGACCTTGTCAAGAAAACTACAGAAGCTTGTTCAATCAGTTTCCAGGAATCGGACATGATTGAATGGAAGGAAGAAAAAACTTATTTCATATGGAGTGTAAACATTTTGACTCCACTAAAACAGTTTTACGATATTCTTGGTTTTCTCTTTCTATTTATAACTATGTAAAAGTGCAACTGGAAAAGTAGCTCTGAAAGGTGTTTAAAACTGACCCAGACATCTTTGTAACAGCAGTAGTTTCCAGTGTTAGCACTGACTCTGAAGTTCCTACTCGTGATTCATTATTGCACCTAAAGAATAGTGAAGAAAAATACCACACAAACACATCTAGAGAGCAATTGCTGCCTGGAATTCTTCATACAACTGCAAGTAAGCATGAAAATAATACTTCACATATAGCTATTAGTGATTTTTAAACTTTTTTTTCTATTATTTTTCTAGTTGAATTGTGTAATAGCTTTAAATACATAGAATATGAGGCCATTAACCATTGTGCCACATGAATTGGAAATCATTACCAATAAAACTTTCCCATATGTGATTAATATATAATGTGACAATAAATCTTATCTGTATAGGGATAGATTTTGTTTCATCCATAAAGATTGTATTTGTACATTAGTATAGAATATATTATTGTACTGACTTTAGATATATTCATAAATAAAATTTAGAAAAAATCACAGAATTAATTTTCTCTCTGGGGAATTTCTCCAAAGAAATTTTAGTTAATATTAGGCAAATGAATTTTTACTCATTTTCATATTTCTGAACTAGGAAAGATATTACTTAATCTATTACTATAAATAATAAGTAATATGCTATATGCAATCTTTTGAAATCAATTGTTGCAGCAACTGTAGTCTCCAAGGAGAAAGGCAAAGGCAATGAAACCATGCAAAATCCATCATTTTATGACATCCATCCAGAACCGGACAATAAAAATGATCTCCCTGAGAACAAAACTAGGGAAGATGTTCAGTCTGAAATTATTCAGATTGGGAGAAAATCTGAATTGGAAACAACTCAGACAGGTATTTCTCAGAAGATACAATTATAACCAGCTTATTCTGCTATGTTTGGGGTCTTTCTCAAAAAAGAAAAAAAATCCATACATATATTATATGGTATTTTAACATGTTATCTGTATAAAAGTACAGCCAGAAAGTATGTGGAAAAGGATGTTGAGTAGCTGTTAAACTGATGGCTTAGCAGCAATTCCTCAAGGTTTACAAGAGGACAAATAATTTATCAGTTTATGGAAGAATGTTGATTCAGTTTATTTGTTTAGGTGATGAAAATAGTCAGTTGAAAATGAACGCTGTGAATGCTTCACTGGCAACGTTCCATCACCACAATCCCAAATTAGGGAAATATTTATACTTTTAAATTAAAATATGTATGCCAAATGAAAAATACCTAAATTTGTCAAACCAGTACAATGATTTGCAGGTCAGAAAGATAGAAGCCATACATTGTATATATGTTTTAGAAATTTATTTAGTGAAAGTCACTCCTATTTTGTTTCAAATCAATTGATCAATACTGTAATAGCTGTGATTTCCACTGAAGCTGATGATTATGAGGATTCTACCCAAGATCCATTGATTAAGGAAGATCCTGATTTGAATGAAAAACTTCATCACTCTACAAATTCATCAATAAATGATTTCATACCTGGAATTAGTATTCTCACAGACAATGTGCAAGAAAACAAAAAAGGAAAAAAAGAATTTTCTCTATATTGCCATTCTAGATCAATCAATATAATAGCCTAATTTAATTCTGAAACCCTTCATGACTTGGAAGGCACTTATTCAGTGGGTGGAAACAAGTAGTTTTAAGTGGCATCACATTTAGACAAAACTCTATCATGAAACAGCTGTAGTCTTTAATAATTACTACATGAACCATTTATACATGTAAAATTGGCATGAGGTTTTGAAAATAGTCTACATGCTTCTGTTGTAATGGTATATGAGTTTAAACAGAAAGGGAATTTACAGATCTACTGCTATATATCAAATTAGTAGACTACCATTTTGTAATTCTGGTTTTCCCTGTAACCTTACTTTAGTCAAGGATTAAATTCATATTGCTGCATTTTTACAGTACTTATCTAGCCAAATATTAATACAATGCCAAAAAAAAGTACTGACTACTGTAAGAAATGTAGGAAGTGATTGTCCAGCTGTTGCAGGATATTTAAAAACATCATAACAATTGTGAGAATCTAGCACAGGAGCACTAGATGTTATCCCATCAACTGGACAGTGTAGTGCAGTAAAACCTTTCATATAGGTAATAATGGTTAATATGCTTCCAATTACAGTGGTCCTTGGGGATATATTACATGAGTGAATCATTATTTTTAGTCAGTGAATGTAGTTGACCAGATGGTAAACATGCTCAAAAGCCCATTTTTTAAAAAAATACAGAAAATATAAATTAAGTAGAAATTTTGGATGGGAATTCATTTGGACAATGCACAGATTAAAAATTTAAATATCCAAATCTAAGCTCATCGTTGGTTCATCAAACAGTTGCCATACTCAAGGATTTTGAAGATTCAGCTCAATCACCATTGCCTCCTATTTACCAGCCAGACTGGGTCAGTGAAGAAAAACCTACTACCGGTAATACTTCCAGTAGTGGCACGGAAATCAGTAAACAGCATGAAAATGAACGTGATTTTTATGAAGGTATTGCTGTGAATAATATTGTCCTTTCATAGTGATGCATGGATGAAATGGTTTCGTAGTACCTACAGTATATATGTATTTCACTCTTACAATTCCTGAAAAAGTTTTCATATTAGACTAGTATTCATATCATAATTCAAATAATATATAACAACTTACAAAATATTTCTATATTCTGTGGGGAAGGGGAGGAAAAACCCTTTAAAAGGCCAATCTTAAGCAGCAACCATTGTCCTTATTTGTGAATTATTTTGTTGCCTGTTAAAAGCGCATAACAATAGATATCATGGAAAATCTACATATCAAATTTACTACCGGTTACCACTAATAATCTTTGGTGGACACAGGAAAGAAAACACAGGACACAACAGGAGTTAATTAGGAAGGGACTTGCTGTTAGAATTATAGTGTGCTTTTTTGTATGGCTGAATTATATAACCAGTATTTTATTGTTTTGTGAGAAAAAAAATATTGGGCTGATGCTGCCAAGGGAATGCAGCTAATAGTTTTGTTTCATTCTCCATTGCTTTATCGCTGCCATAGATGTGGGCTTTTATGGGACCAAAGAAGAGCCAACCTCAGAACCAGTGAGGCAATGGGTTAGTGAAGACAAGTATACTACAAAACCCACAATGGATGTCTTACTTCCTGGAATTGTTCCTCGAAGAGAAATAAATCAAAAAAATAAAAGTGATCATACAGGTATCCACTAGAATGGTGGTGGGATCTTTTTTACCCCTCTTTAGGTGAGATATTCTTCTGTTTTTAATTTCCGTGTCTATTTTAGGCATGTAAAAAAAAATGCGCCTAAGAACACTTTATGAGGTATGTCACTTTCCATTGGATAGAATGAGAGTCTGGAAAGGAAAACTTTTCTTTACCTCAGGTTCACTCATAGTCCCCATGATTCTATTTATTTCTGTCTATTATGCAGCCAGTAATCTTATGTATTTCTAGTGCTCAAATACATAAATGAAACCTGATTCTTATATCCTCTTGATTTGTAAATTTCAGCCTACTGTATCATTAATGTTTTACAGGTTACTCGTGAAAATAATTGGTTGAGGGGTCCTTGGTGGTCTCTGGTGCTCTGCTAGCACTGATGATGCTACTTGGTTTGGGTAATGAAATATCTGCAAGAAAGCAACCAAGCTCAGAGACCACCAAGGTCCCCTCATTTCAACCCTGAGCTACAAATGTTCTTCTTCATTAGTAATTAATTGGTTGCCTGATGATAATGATATTGATGATCATGATAAGAAAAATAACTATGAAATCAACATTTGAAACTAGTGAACTAATGGTCCTTTTTGACTGTAATTAGGATTTGAAATTACTAACTCAAGATCTTCAATAATATATTGAATATGTTTATATAATTAATGTTTCATTGAAACTGTTTTCTTGGATATGTGTGGAAGAATAGTGGATGAATAGGTATGCTCATACCAGAATGCATGTGACTGCTATGAATGCCATAGGCATGATAGTTTTGGTGGCTTTTGGCCAGTAAGATCATAAGATTCACATCTCTCTGAGGCATTCAAAGTTCAGTGCTCATTCTGGATTAAAATAACTTTACATTTGGCATCATGAGGAAATGAGCTTTATTTCCTGATGTACACATTTTGAAAAGCATGTATTGTATGTACTTATAACGAGTTTTAAAAATGATTTAGATTATTTTTATGCAGTATTGTATAGATCTGCATTTATTATTAGAATCTCTAAATTTCATTTTCTAAGTCATTTATTTTGCTCTCAACTTATGCTGTGTACCTCTGTTTACATTTACAAATTTACTTTCGTTTTCAATTCTTTCTGCCTGGTGATACCTTTACATGTTTTTTAAGTTAGCATGACTAGCAGATTGCATGTACCAGAGAATATTTTTTGATAATGTAATAATAAGATGGTAATTTTTTGGAATCCTGTTTATAATTGGGTTGCTTCCTACTATCATTACAGTACTTTTTTAAAAATGGTATTTAGGTAATTAGAGTATGTATAACTTTGCTAATATATTTATTGATCATTCTACTCTTGTTCCAATTACATGTCAAGGACTCCTCTAACAACTAGTAGTGCTATGGAGATAAAATGTTGAATGAAATATTGTGTACCTTTTTTTAAAAAAAAAAAGAAAATACAGTGTACTGCAATAGCTGTCAGCATCAATTACTATAGTCTGGCATTGGTATATTTATAACGAGTAAAAATATATGAACTTCCTTAATATATTTTCATGTCTGTGCACGCATAAAAGTGACTTTGCTTGCTAGTGTAAGGTAGGAGAAGGACCTCATGCTGAGAGTTTTTGGAGGCATTTCTTTCTTTTTTCCTCTTGCCCCTCATTTGCTTCTTAGTCTATCACTACAGATAGTCCTTGGTTTACAACCGTTCATTTAGTGAGCTTCAAAGTTACAATGGCACTGAAAAAAGTGAGCCATGACAGTTTTTCACACTTAGGACCATTGCAGCATCCTCATGGTTTTGTGAACAAAATTCAGATGCTTAGCAGCTGGTTCATATGTATGACTCTCGCAGTGTCCAGGAGTTATGTGATCAGCTTTTGTGACCCTCTGACAAGCAAAGTCAATGGGGAAACCAAATTCACTTAAGAACCGTGTTACTAATTTAAAACTAATGATTCACTTAACAACTGGGGCAAAAAAGGTCGTAAAATGTAGCAAAGCTCACTGAACGAATGTTTCAGTTAGCAACATAAATTTTGGGCTCAATTATTGATTGATTGATTGATTGATTGATTGATTTGATTTGATTTGATTTTTATACCGCCATTCTCCAATAGGACTCAGG
>JANHZT010008507.1:60455-71824 GCA_032468215.1 Stegonotus admiraltiensis | reverse complement strand
ATTTCTGTTGTCTTATTTTGGCTGTGCACCGCCCTGAGTCCTTTGGGAGAAGGGCGGTATATAAATAAAATTATTCTATTCTGATTCTGATTCTAGCAATATGCTTTAGAATGTCAACTATCAATGTAGAAATAAACAGAATTTATACTAATTATAGGCCTGTTTTTCAGAATGTAGCTATTGTGAACTGTAGATGAATTGGTAATCATGTATTCTAGAGCAGACACTGTACTGTTTTCTTAATTTGATGTAGATTTTATTTTGCTGGATAAATTATTTCCAAATTCACGAATCAGTTTGAGTATGTTGTTTCTAACCTTTCTAATCAGTGCCCTGTATACTCTGTTGATTTAATTTGATTTGCTCATCATCTGTTAGCCATTCGGAATTGTCTGAATTAGGTTTATTGCAACATATGCTCACTGTCAGAGTTACACTGTATCGTACCCTTGAGTTCAAATGCCAAAACTTTGTTTTTTATCCTGGGTATTCATTTAAATCACCAATTTTTATTGTTCCTAATACAAACCAGTGGAACTTAGTGGAAAAGTGTGGAAAATATTATGGTAGAAATATCAATTTTTGAAAGAAGTGTCTTTTACTTATTTGCACCTGGCATTTAGCTATGCTTTCCGATTCAAATCAGTCTGGATATTTCTGCCTGCAAAAGACTTGCTCAGGTAAACTGAAACATTATTATGCTTATTAAGTTTCCCTGGCATAGCACAACTCTCCCACATCTTCTGAAAGAAAAGCAACCTTTTAGTGGTGTGTGTGAAATAAAGATTCCTGTTTCTATCTCCATAAGTAGTCACAGCTCATCAGTACTTATGGGAATTAAAGCTTTATGAATGAAACACATTGGTCCACAGAGGCTGATTAAATAATATTTTTCCTCTGCAAATACAAAAGCAGAAATTCCAGATATTGATAATGCAGAGTGTAATGCATGCCTTTTCTTTAGGTTCTGACCCAAACAAACACTCCGGTGTAGTGAGAGACAAAAATGTGACACCTTTGCCGGAAGAGTTGGGAAAAAGTCAACCACGAATGGCTCATATACCAGGTTTGTTTCTATGCTTTTATCATTGGTAGTTATCATGAAGTCATACTGTGATGTTCCTGTATTTTTTGTTGTCATCTTTTGTGTCTAAAATATGCAATAAATTGGCCAAGTGTGATCGGACACACAAGGAATTTGTCTTGGTGCATATGCTCTCAGTGTACATAAAAGAAAAGATAAAATATATGTTCATCAAGAATCATAAGGTACAACACTTATCATATGACTATGAGAGTCATAGGTTATAAATGCCACCATTAGGTGTATACCTTCCAATGATGTCATGTTTTTGCACACTTTTCATTTCTCCCTGCCTCCATGGGTATATGCCCATGTCTTAGGATATATTAGATTTAAAGGTTCTCTGACACTAAGACCAGTGGCTTAAATCAGGAAAAGTATTGTCAACAGAAAAAAATAGCCCAATTATGTATATATTCAATAGTGTACAAACAAAGGGAAAGTTCTGCTGAATTTCATTATTTGGATTATAAAATGCCACAATTTTTCTGGCATATAGGAACATAGTGTAATTTGGTAGAATGTGGCATGGAATGGGTGAAATTATGACAGCTGTAATCCAGATATATCTCCATGGCTAAGCAGCAAGATTTTATGGGTTCAATTACATAATTGCTTTATTGCTTACACAATTTTTATCTGTGATATATGCAGTACCTAATAAGTGTTATCCTATCTCTCATAGAAAATGAATAGCAATTCCAAAACTGTTTAACATAGCAACGTAGCAATATTGATGCTAATCTGAATATTCAAAACTTTTTTTATTGAAATCATACCTTCATTTATAATCTCATCTCTCTAATTTGTAAACCATGTAATTTGATTTCTGGCTTTGAGGTCAGATTAAAATAAATTATGTAGTTAATTCTTAGAATATTATCCTTCTAATAGTTATTTTTCCCCCATGCCATTTAACTATACAACTTTCTGGAAACTTACTGTGGCTAAAGTAGTACAGGGAAACAATGAGATTTTTTTAAAATATCAGAGTTACATTTTGTTTCACTCTCACGATTGTGGAAGTAACAGCAGCTATCATTGTCTCCTACCTTGCACAGGACAATACAATAATGGATACAAATTATCACCACAAATATCATTGCTTTTATATAATTGTTGTTAAGAGTAGCTGGGACATAATTTTCACATGTGAAAACTAAATCATGGAGAACAATTTTCTGACAACTAAAAATAACATTTCATGGGTATTATTCTGAAGGAAGTAAGGAAAATATTTCACTTCTGAAGGAAGTAAAAGGAAGATATTAAAGATAATATGTCAATTCTCTAGTCAGATAAGAAAAGAATGTTTTTTTTTTCTATCCACAGATTGGCTTATTGTAGTTGCTTCTCTTTTGGCCCTGGCATTGATTCTTGGTGTTTGCATTGCTGTAAACAGTCGAAGGAGGTAAGAAATGATTTGTAGTTTTCCATTTCTCAGTGCCAAAACTGTCTATTGCTGAAATACTTTAGGACTGACAATTTTAGAGCATTCAAAGGACACAGTAGCAATGTCAATGTTGTTGGCTCCAAAATTAGTGAAGAAATACTTCATTTGGTGAACTGATCATAACATGCTACTGAGTTTTCCAAAATTTTCAACAAAATTGGATGGGTGGAGAGAGAATATGAGAGTTTTCTTTTAAAGAAATTGGGATGGATGTATTGAAACATTTTTTTTTCCAAAATACATTGGACACATCCCTATCATAGAAAGCCAAAGTTAATTCTTAATTCTCTTTTTAATATGTGAAGCACATATCAATGTTTCTTTAATGTTTGTTATCCTAGCCTGAGAGGTTTTTTTAAACCAAACATTTCAGTTTAATGAAGGGGCATTTGCTTTTTGAGCACTGGTATATGAACTGTGACATTCTTCGAAATATACAGTTTCATTATAAGCCTGCTTCAAATTCCAGGGCTTTATACCAGGCTCCCCCAAAATTTTAATAATTTCAGTTGTCTTCTGTTTCTGCAATATTCAAAATTGGATAACACAAATAAAAGAGAAAGGAGAGTCACAGGTCAGTATTCGCATCTCTGAAAGTAACATGAACCAACCCAAAGTATTAAAAAAAAGTTTTCAACTGATATATTTGAAAGTTTTGATGTCATTTTGATATCCCCTTCCTCTTGTTTTTCTTAAGAACCATTGTAATAGACTGTAAGAACCGATGTTAATCAATGTACAGTACATTGCTGCTACTGGGTAAGAACATTTTGGTGAGGAGTGCTGGCAAAAAATATTTGCTCATTCCTTCCAGAACCATGTGGATGAATGAAAAGTTGAAAAGGCATTTGCTTTTTGAGCACTGGTATATGAACCGTGTCATTCTTTGAAATATATGACATGGTACATTTGTGTTTTTAATGTAAATGTAGGCATTACTAGCTGTGGGCCTTTCCTTCCTTCCTTCCTTCCTTCCTTCCTTCCTTCCTTCCTTCCTTCCTTCGATCAATTACTTCAATCCATGTGCAGCTCAAGATCCATAGACATAGCCTTACCCTTAAGCCATCCAATCTAAGATAATTGGGTCAACTGAGTCAAAGAAACCACCACACTAAGCAAAAGAACCACTGCAGCTGCTCTTCCAGGAATAATCTTTATCTGCCTTTTACCACTTTCTGAAGAATCCAAAGATATGCCCCATTCAAAATAAGGAATTTGTTAGAAGTCTATTTTGACAGGCTATGCCTCATTCCAATTATGTCAAAGCACCAGAACCAGAAAAATCTGAAAAGTAAAGATTAATCTGCTGTAATTAAAGTTCTTACCTAAGAAATAAGCAAGGAATGAATGTTTTTAATGTAGTCTGCTGCTCCAGACAAAATGAAGGCAGTATATAATATCTTGTCTTTAAATATTTTGACTTTACAATATTTTCCTTTTCTGTTAGATGTGGGCAGAAGAAGAAGCTTGTGATTAACAACGGTAAAGGAGGCATAGATGAGAAAAAGAAAGATGGGTTAAATGGAGAAGCTAGCAAGTCTCAGGAAATGGTACACTTGGTACACAAAGAGAAGCCAGAAGACCAAAAGGGCTCACATGATGAATTCCAGGCAATCGATGAAACACAGAACCAACAAGATGTGCCCTTGAAGAGTGGCATGTAGGAAGGCTGGCCGATCAAATTGAATCAGAGTTGGGGGAAACAAAAAGCATCATACTGAACTGGGACTAGAACTCAGAAATGCAATGAGCTACTGATATCTTTAAAGCATAATTAAGCATACATTTTCTTGGTTTTTTTTTTCTTTTGTAATGCTCAGCTACAAAACATAACATGTCATTTTTGGTTTTGTCCAACATTGCATCATTTTGCCCAGTTTTAATTAGTGACCATCAACTTATTGCTAGCATTTCTTCCCCATTTACAATCTGTTTGGTAAGGCAAAACACCAACATTTATTTTGCCTGACCTACAGAACTTTCCAGAATCTGTAGCTATTAAGGCATTATAGTAAAATGCATTCCCAGGGAATTCACAATGATAGGCTATCTTGAAGATTTTGGAATTGAATTTTTATTGGTCAGTTACGAAATTGTCAGATTTATTAAATCTCATTAATATTTTGGAATTACATGTTGTAATAGTTGAATATGAAAAGCATGTTTTTACACATTCCACAGATCTCCACCATGTTAAAATCACTCTCACTAAAAAGGGTGAAAAGACCAAAAAACCAACCCCCAAACCCAAACCTGATTTATAGCAAATAAATTTTTATTCTCTATAATCTAAATAATGTGGTGATGTTATCTTTAAATTTCAGTGTTCATCTTCCTTGCTGCTATACTGCTGGTGTATTGTATTCAATTTATTAGGGATCCCATTCATTACCCTATGGGCTGTGAACTGATCCTAGAATATTTGGATGGGACCAAACCAAAATGCATTCCTTCCTTGTCCCACTCTCTCAGTTTTTATCTTCCCTTGAAATACCCATTTCCTATTTGAATCTGCATCAATAGATTTAGTCTAATGAGAATTAGAGAATTAAACAATTCTTAAGAATAAAACAGGGCACCTCTTTTCCTATACAGTACCCATTCTAGCAGAGTAAGTTTATGTGAAATCTTTTCTATGCAGTCATGACTTACAGTGGAAGAACACATGAAACATATTTGAAATAAATAATTTCAGGAGTTCTGTTCCCTTGAAAACATGCCACTGGCTGAAATCCAGCCAGTATCATCTATACACAGAACAAGTGCCTTTAGTAAAATGTACTGTATCTGCCTCCCGATTTTTCAGAAATATTATATGGAATGTTGGAGAAAATTTTGGAAAATATTTGTGTTGTGTGTGTGCATTACTGAGTGTTTTCAGTTGTTATGCTTTTTAGTAATAAGTTAGATATAGAAAGGATAGACTAATTATCTTATTTTGGAATCCACTCTGATAAATTAGCTGATCAGATATAAGGAACAATAGTTTGAACTTTATTGGATTGTTTTTCCAGTCTGAAAGAATGCATGGAGTATAATCATCACCCCATATGTGATTAAGTTAAGGAAACAATTGTCAGCTACCACACATTCCATTAAATTACAATATAATAATTGATGCCATATACTTCTTTGCCAACGATGTTGAATAAAACTTTGAACCCTACTTTCATCCAGTTTACATGGCAAACTAAATTTCCCTTTTAATCAGAAATACTACTTCTGATTCCTAGCAACATATTCTTCTGTAGGTTTTTGATATTTGAACCAGCTTCTCTTGTAAATTACCTAGCTAGAGAACATCAGAACTGCATGGGGAAATGAACTTCATTGGGTTTTTTTATACTTCATTTTATATTTCAGAAAGAGATTTGAAAAACTTGACCATATCCTTGATAAACTGGACCAATATGGAGTGGATCATCCCACTACAAAATGGATTTGCAGCTGGCTGAACAACTAACACATGGTCCTTAATGGGTTTACGTCCACATGAAAGGAAGCATGCAAAGGGTAGCTCAGGGTTCTGCCTAGCATCCAGTTGTCTAGATCAGGGGTCCCCAACCATCGGTCAGGGGACCAGGACCAGTCTGTGGCATGCCAAAACTGATCTGTGCAAACAAGTGAAGCTCCATCCGTAGGATGCAGGCAGCATGCGAAAACACGCCCCCTCCGGTCTATGGAAAAACCTCTCTCCATGGAACCGGTCCCTGGTGCCCAAAAGGTTGGGGGCCACTGCTCTAGATGACTCTGATGAGAGATTAAAAGGATTACTCATATAATTTGCAGATGACACAAAGCTGGAAGACTTTCTAATACCCCAGATGACAGACTCAAGCTTCAAAAGGATTTCGATAGGCTTGAACATTGACCCTATCCAATAGAATGTTATTCAATAATGAAAAATGTAAGTTTCTGTATTTGGCAGGAAAAAAATAGATGCACAAGTACAACTTAGGCACAGGTAGACCTTGACTTACAAGAGTTCATTTAGTGACTGTTCGAAGTTACAATATCACTGAAAAAACTGACTTCTGACCATTTTTCACACTTGCAACATTGCAGCATCCCCATGGCCATGTAATCAAAATTTGGATGCTTAGTGTACTAATTCAGTTTTACAAAAGGAACAAGACTGATTAATATAAGCAATTTCTTACCATGAACCATTTTCTATAGGTGTAACTATTTTCCCATTTTTAGATGCTATGGCCAATGTTGGCCTAGTAGACAAAGGGCAGGGGTACATTTTTATTTCATGGGCAGCTTTTCTGCATTAAAGACAGATACACACAGTCACACACTAACATTTTGGTAGCATAACTCAAATTATCAGAAAAAGAAGCTTCACTGTTTAAAGAAGTGCATGGATGAACAGAAATCTGTAGAAACTGCAAATCTAACAAATGTGAAAGTAGCTCTGTTGGTTTGATATGTCTGTCATTAGCAGCTCTTCATACATCCTTCCATCACATATTCTCTCTAGAGCTTACAAGTAAATAGATGTACTCACACTGATTCTATCCATGAAAATTATGAATTCACATTTATTGATGATATGTACATAAAAATCCAACATTTAGTGAAATATTGTTTTTGCTGATTATTTCCAGTATATAAAGAATGTCCAGTTTTGTTTTATATACAAGTTACAGAAATCAGTTCACACAGGAAAAGAAAAGAATTGCTAAAGGCATAGATAAAGGAGATAAGAACTATGAAAAGTGCTTAGTAAACAAGTAATTGCTACTGTAGTAAATAAAAGTAAACGTTAATAGAAAGATTTAGCATTTCCATGTATTAGATTTTACACAAAATGGCATAGATATTATACAATACACCATTTCATTTTTCAGATGAATATTTTTAATTATAGTCAAAGCCAAGTTTGTGCTTTCTTTTGTATGTAGGGTGACCCACCAACAATGCAGTCTAAGATCTGTGCACAAGATCCATGATCTCAAGAGATCATAACCACAATAATTCTCCTTAGCTGAATATACCTGCAGAGCTTGGAATTTAGTGGATCTCCCCTTTCTATGCATAATTATATGGTATCCATGCATTCAAGGCCTACAGAAGCAAAATAATATAACTATGTTTGGGCAATAACTAGATTCAGTTTACAACTAGAAAACTGTTCCTTGTTCTGTTAAGAAAGGAATAGTTATAACCTAGTTCTTCAGTCTTGCTTGCCAATCTTAGTAACTTTAAGATAAGTGGCCTTCAACTCCCATAATCTCCCAGCCATGGTGACCATTATCAGGAATTCAAGAAATTGAAGTCCATACATCTCAAGCTTCTGAGGTTAGGAACACTACTCTAGAGAATTTAAGACAGGCAGTAACTAATTTGATTCAGGGTTATCATGAATTATGTTTCATTTTTTGTATTATATGTAAAGATTCATGAAATGAATCTTGACTGCAAATGCATTGCAGTAGCTTTGTTCTGGGATTTATAACTAATATGAGATCAATTACGTGTTTGTCCACACCAAATGTTCATAAATGAAATTTGGGGACCTTTTGCTCCTTTTCCTGAATCTCCTGACTTTGTCTGATTTCAACTTTATATAAAGACTACTTTTTTTTTCAAATAACTAAGATAGCATATTTTATACCATATTTTTATCTCAATCATTTATTTTCGCATGATCTATTAACATTGGAATATGAACAAGTAAAAGAACACACTTCAAAAAGAAGTCTGTCTTTTCTCACACTGCCTTGAATTTGGATTTGTTACTGTGGCCAGCGAAGAAGTGAAAAACAAAAACTTGAGGAATCTTGAAGGGTTAGACCATCACCATGTCCTGGTTGAGAAGCAAAAGCTGAGACTGCAGTTTCAAAAGGTAAACACAGCATTCAAAATAAAAGACATATTTTTTTTACAAGGGATCAACATTTTCATAGTTGCAACGATTTATTAACATCTATCTTTATATCTCCAATCTATCATGTATACAGAAAAATACATAATCAACTCAATATAATACTGTGCTTATATTTACTCATTAAAGTAGCAGTGCTATTGCAATCACAGTGCGACATCAGACAGTCACTCACATTCACTAAGTGCCAGGGATTGGTATACATACACTCACGTGCATGCTGCTTGTTTAGATATATAAAGACAAGTACTAACATATTTACAATAACCTGGCTGGAACACAAGGGTTATAACAATTATTTAAACACAATTATACCGCTTTTACCACCATATAGCAATGGGTAGCAGATATGGAAATTTTGCTGTTAAACATCTGGAAATGGAAATGCCAATATAGCAGCCAAAGCCAGCCAACTTAATCCAATCTATTTTCAAACATATTACTATAAATTTCTATTCCAGCAGAGTTGAAGTTAAATTAAATTAAAATACCAACTATTAATACCGTATACACAATTTCACTGAAATTACACCAAGATAAACTACATTATCTACAGAAAGTGCAGGGAGGCACTGTTCTTCATGCGGAAAACAACGCATCAAAACTTTATAAGAGCATCATGCTTTGATAGGTAAGACTAGTTTTATCTTACGACTTGATTGTGTTTAGTTCTAATTACGAGAATATTTGAAAACTCTGCTTTAAAATAGGAGTATTACAAAATAAGATCACAATAATGTACTGCCCCTACCTACTGTACAGTTTATTCATCCATTTGCAGGTCACACATGACAGGTTGCACAAGTTAAATATACCTGTTTCATAGAGTCAATTGTTACTGTAGGTTTCACTTCTTCAATTTTGTGCAGCCATATGCCAAAAGGGGCAGAGTCTGACTCATATTCAAACTATAATTTGGGTTTTAAAAATTTATTTGCTCTCTCAATGTGCTTGGATAATAACAAGGCATTAGCAATATAGGTATTTTCTAATTAATTGTTAATAAAGGAAGAAAAACAGATTTCGATCATTATGGTGAAAAAATATATTGCTTGCTTTTTTATTTTATAAATGTTTTAAAAATCAGGAGGTATTTATATATGTGCTATTCAGTTGACATAATCCCCTAAAGAATGTAGTTTGGTCCTTTTGTAGAAAGGCAAAGATGTGAGATCAAATGCTGCAGTTCCTTACACATTTTGAACTTATGTAGCTTTCATTTTTGTCTTTGTATATCTCAACAAAACGCATCTAAAATCTAGAACAGTTTCAACCAACAGAGTTCATTAGTAGCTAAAACAAATAATTGCTGGTGTCAGTAATCTTTTGTCATTCAATTATTAGGCAAGTACTATATCTTAATACTGTTTAAGAAGTTAACATTTCTCTCTGTCAGCATGGGATGAGATGTCTGTCACATTATTGAAGAAATGTAACCATTAAACATCAATCTGGGATTTTGGTACATAAACAAAAGCAGACACTTCATTCTGTCTGCATCATCATTTCCATGGAAGGCCTACCAAACTCATGAAATGCTATTTGATGCAAATCTTGGACACCAAGTTGAACCTTACTGACTCTGGGCATAAATAGATTAGTTTTTTTTTTCTTCAAAAGCTGTAATCCTAAAGTATATGGATTTTGTAAATTAATTCCATTGAAAATAATGGCAAGTAAGTACATTAAAAACAAAATATATTCTGAATCAGAATATTTATCTGTAGGGTAGAGACATTCTGGAATTATCCTGGTAAAAAAACAAGCTAAGTATAAAAAAAGGCTCAATCTCAAATCTATATTAATATTGTAATAGTGTTCCATAATGAACTGTAGCATAAAGACACCTTTAACTTCCATTTGTGCTTTGCTTAAAGTTATAAAGTTTAAAGAGTTATGTTAATTTAACATAACATAACAGTGGCTGGTTTCATATGTCACACAAGTCATAGTTTATTTTAACCATGGTTTGTGGAACAAGCTGTAGTGGCCTGCTTTATATAATGCTCAGCTATAAATCATGGTTTGCAAGCCACAAGAGCTGAGTTCGTATGTTGTGCTAGGTCAAAACCAACCCACTGATACAATGGCTTAATGTGTTGCATGAACCCAGTCACAAATTTCATTTATCAGAGTTCGTTACAAAAGAATCTTCCTTAAAAGGATTATAGCTTTTTTTTTCTTGCTTGCTTATATGGTTGTATAATAAAATAACTGTCTGCAACTGGTATAAGAAAATAACCTCTGCAAATGTCTGTAAATTACAGATGCCAGAAATAAGTTAATTCATTCTACAGTGTATATCATGGTTGCAGAAGAATAAATGGCTAAATTAGAATAAGTAGAAATACATCTCATGCATTCCATAAATTACCATTCATGCATTAGGAAGGAAGGAAGATTTTGTTAAAGAAGTCAACAGAAAATTGAAGAAGCAGCTTTGAAATAAAGATAATGGAATATTGAGATCTATAGCACTGATTAAACCCACCCCACTAGGTCTGAAAACAAGGTGTCAAAGTTATAGAAAACTAAAATATAATTTTCAGAGGAAATATTTAAGTTACATTGTTCTCTAATGTGAAAGATTGGCATATTCTAAAATATGATTTATAGGCCTTGCTTGAGGCAATCAGTGCTATAAATTGAATATAATTCCAAGTAGCTTTCTTTTTTTTCAGAAGAGCTCAGCTTAAAAGATGGGAGTTTCCACATAGCTAAATATTGTGGTTCTTCTGATTTTTAAAATTATTTTTAATAAAATATTACTCTAGCAGCCTGTGAATTGCAATATTAAACATGTGGATAAAGCTGGTAAAAATGAGTTCAGTAATAAACTTTCCTATCGTTTGGGGATGAAAAGGGAATAAAAAGGAGCTCTGGTGGCTCAACAGACTGGAAGTCTGTTATTAACATCTGCTGCTTGCAATTACTGCAAG
>JANHZT010008507.1:29605-42124 GCA_032468215.1 Stegonotus admiraltiensis | reverse complement strand
TGTCTTAGGAATTCTGGGAGTTGAAGTCCACAGGGTGTGAAAGAGCCAAGTTTGCCTACCACTGACCTAAGTAATTATACATGAGACAGAATAGAAAATAGGACTCAGTGTAAGGGAAAACAGAGAATACAGAATAGAGTTGAAAGAGGCCGTAGAGGTCTTCTACTCCAATACCCTGGTCAAGCTGAACATATACCATTCCAGACAAATGGCCATCCAATCTCTTCTTAAAAAGCTCCAGTGATGGAGCACTTATAAACTCTGAAAGCAAGCCATTCTAATGATCTATTATTTTCACTGATAGGGAATTTCTCCTTAATTCTAGGTTGGATTGCTGTTTGATAATTCCATCTGTTACTTCTTGTCCTGCTCTCAGGTGCTTTGGAGAATAGATCAGTCCCCTCTTCTCTGTGACAGCCCCTCAAATATTAGAAGGCTACTATCATGTCATCCCCAGTCCTTGTCTTCGTTTGACTAGCCATACCCAGTTAGAATAGACTAGAGTAGAACAGACTAGAATTAGTCACAAAGGACAGAAATAATACACCAAGAATAAAGATAGGGCCCAAGTATTATTTTCTGGAGCCAGTACAAACTAGTAGCTCCTATCTACATACACACTGTAATACGAACCCTTGGACACAGTTATGAAATAGTTTGTTTTATTTCTGCATTTCTAATTTTGTCCCTATATGCCACTGTCTAGGCATGTTAATACAACATTCAGTCCAAAGGAGAGACTTGCGAAGATGATTGGCAGTTTTATGTTCTTGAACTGATACAAAAAAAGTGTGCCCTGCAATACTTTGATGTTGTTGACCCCATTGCCATTATTCTGCATATATGTAGGCATGAGCTTAAATGGATTCCAGAGGATGGTAGAGGACAGGAAGGCCTGGAGGAATGTTGTCCATGGAATCGCAATGCATCAACTAACAACAGCAACAAATGTATGTATGAATATGTATTTATATGTTTGTTTGCACAGTTTTTGTATCACCCAGTCAATGGACTCTGGACACTAAAAAAAAATAAAACATAACTATGTAAACAAAGTGACAATCCAGTCACCATCAACTCAAAAGAAAAAGAAGAGTTTTCAGAGCAACCTAGATCAAAGTGCAACAGGACCAGCCCAATCTCTTTTATCAATATAAGTCAGACTGAACCCAGTTTTGGTGGTGAAATTCTTTGACCTTCTACTTTTGGGACACTTTTTACATTAACAAAGCTTTCTGATAGCCTCGGTCTGCAATTGTGCAGTTGGCAAGCAATAGCCTTGGAGAAAAATGATTCAGGACACAATTATTTATCGTGATATTTCCCACCCATTTTGGTTAAAAGGTAATCCCGTGAAAGGAGAGATACATCTCTAGCAAACATCATCATTTTCTATTAAATACCTTGAAGCTGTGCCTAGAGCAGTGATCCATGCTTGAAAGATCCCAGCAAAAAATGAGAAGGGATTTTTTCTCGTAATTACAAAATACAACAGAGGCAAAAAAATCCCTCCATGGATGAGAAGACCTACAATCACGGTTACCATGTACATGCCAAGCTGTCGAGCAACTACTTCCAAATCCTTGATTGCAATGATTTTTCCACAAATGAGGCACGCAATGCCCAATGGAGAATACCTAGAAGAAAGTAATAAAAAATGTGGAATAGAATTACAGGTATCAATCTAGTAATAATCAAATGCACTAAAAGCAAAATCCAGGAAATTTTCCCTCTTATAATTAGAATTTTATTTCACTTTCAGAAATCTTGAACTTACACATTCTACTTCAATGTTGTTTATATGTTTGCTAAGGATGAAGTCTGTATAATTTTGCCTAATATGTGAATGAGAATATTAAACTCAAAATTTTCAATCTACTTATCTGTTTATACATTCTTTTTGCCCACTTGCATTCTTTTACTAGTATTAGTAGGGAAATAGTCAATCAGATCTTTATAACTAATTATAGAAGAGTAGCTGTGATAGTTTTTGATGGCAATAAAATATTGTGTCATTTAGAGATTAATGCTTTTATTGCAACTTAAGCCAGTCTTCTGGAAACTGGAATTTCAAGAATGCCCTTACACGTCACATCCTCACTATTTTACCATGAACCAAGCTGAAACTGTAGGTTTACATCTGATCCTTCAATGAAGAATCCTAGTAATCTATAAGCTTCTCAACCATGTTGTTTGAAGCACTGTTTCCAAAGATGCCAGATACTCTCCTTCCGGAAATATCCACTGAGGCTAATCCTTACAATCTGGTTTCAAGGAATCTTTACTGAATGTTCAACATTGTTTTGTGTTTTTATGGTGTTTATGAGAGTTTTACAAATCACTGAAGCTGTTGGTAAGTATTGACTATTTCCTCCGATAACAGTCATAAATAACTGGACAGCAAGTATCTTCTAGATAGGAAAACAAATAACTTTATCTCCATACAATAAATGTTTTGCCTTTATAAATAAAGCAGATTCACGAGTAAAATCCCTATAACTGTGACACTAGAAGCTATGGAATCACTATTAGCAGCTTAGAATGGATCCTAAACAGTATGTGAGAATAACTGTGATGCAAAGATCCAGTTTCGATACAGGAAAAAACTGCAGCATCACACTGTAAATTTAAGTGTTAGATTTTGCTGGACTATGACATGAATCAACTGCTATGGACCATTTTTACAGCTCCCCAAAGATGAAGAAGGGCCTCCAAAGGGATCAAAGCTGAAAAACAACAACCCCAGAGATTCTGTACAATTCAGTGCTTCAAAAGGCTGCCATAAGCAGACACTGTTATGTAACTCAGTTCAAATCGTAAGCCGCCCTGAGTCTCTGGAGAAGGGCGGCATATAAATAAAATTAAAAAAAAATGCAAATAAATGCAATAAAACCTAGCTACAAAATCCTTGAATCTCCTCCTTTGTTCTGAGGAGGAAGAGGCAGTGCTACAACACAGCAGCTACCAGATGTGGGTTTTCCATGCCCCTCAGTAAGAGGTACAGCATATGACTTCCTGAATCTTTCTTTGAATTGGAACCAAGTCAAATTGGATAGATTTTAAATGAAAAGTAGACTGATTTCCCCCTCCCCCGCCCCAAATTTATAAACCAAACTCACAGCTACTAATCATCTTCCAAGATGCTGCTAATCAAGAATGAAGCGAGGAAGAATGAAACAATAGTCTACTGGGATTCTATAATGAGCTAAGATGTTGTATAGCGTGGCATGATGTAGCAGATAGAAATATTCTCTATAGCCCATGTTCACCTTTTAATGAACCCAATCTACCCTCGCACAGACTTCTGTCTGCTTTACTTATTGTAAAAAGAAACCATAATTCCTCCCTGTGTTGTTCTTTACAAAGTGCTTTATACTATGAAAGAGAAACAAAATTGGAAAGCTGAAACAAACAACAAAAGACAGAAAGACTTTAGTTTCAATCCAATATAATAAAATACATCAATGCAAACATTTTGGCAGGCTTACAGTAACTGGGTCTCCATGACCTCCAAAATCAAAGGCAACATGATTTCATCATCATTAGCTAGAAGCACGAATGGAAGATGTTATCATCATCATATCCTGCTTGTGAAATTCCTGGATATATTTGTAGTCCAGACTCCTGGATTACATATACTTTTGGCTCGATCCAACAAAGTTCTCGGCATAATTACTAATCAAATTCCAAATGAGTTCCAAAGTAGAACAAGGTTTGGAGCATCTAGTAGATGATGATTTTAACTTACCACATTATCATAATTACTAATTTCATTACGATCTCATTCAAGATATTGAAGAAATCCACCATCATCTTGGCTTGTTCTCCCATCTTGCCCATTGCGATACCAAAAGCAATGAAAAACCCAATGAGGCCTGTTGAAAGAATACTATCGTCAGACTCTTTTATGAAACTTTTCTTAAAATTGTGAAATTTTCTGAAGGGGAATTTTCCGTATTCTTCTACCTCAGTTAACCACTAAGAAAAAAAATGTGATTTTGTAGGGGAGGGGGCACAATTAAAAAGGAGAATTGGGGACAAAACCAATATAGCAATCGCTCAAACAAGTAAGAAGTCTTTTGATTTTGCATTGCCATTGTAATTCCATCTCTCCCTAAATCCCTAGGCTTTCTTGAACATTCCCTGACCCCCATGAGAGACTTCCTTGGGTCATAAAGGAGAGTCAGATGATCAGTTTCCATTGCATAGAAGCTCATATGGGTTCCAATAACTGTTATTATTCCCTTGCTTTAATCTTAAGCAATGGTGGTTTTTTTTTAAATGAACCTTTACACTGCAGGATTTTGTAGACTTTGTTATTATCCAACTGGAATATTCCAAGTATATTCCAGCACAATCATTTTGCCTGTTTTTTCTTAGACAAGTCATATCTTAATAAGATTTCTTATTGTTAATTACCTGTTTAAGAACACAGCTTTAATTAGGGAATGCCTTTTAATGGATGGTGACAAAAGCATTTCATCTCAAAGCATTCATTGACTATCCTTAGATAAATTCTGACATTTTGTGTGTGTGTGTGTGTGTGTGTGTGTGTGTGTGTGTTTTCTTGGCAAGGTTTTTCAGAAATGGTTTGCCACTGCCTCCTTCGTAGGGCTGATAGAAAGTTACTGGCCCAAGGTAACCCAGCTGGCTTCAGGCCAAGGTTAGAATAGAATTCAGTCCCCCTATTTACAGATTGATGGCTTAATCACTCCCCAAACATATAGCATATAATTCAATAAACATTATGCACCTCCGTTGATTTTGCTTAACCACTCAGTGGCATTCTGTACTTCTGACCTTGGTTATGGGAGGTTTGGATGATGTAGGATTTGAGATACTATTTTGAAGAAAATCGGTCCTAATTGGCCAAGCATTCAGAGATTATGGAGTTGAGGGAGTAGCTTTGCTCTGTGGCTCTTAGTCAAAGATCCGTTTAGTTTCTTATCTTATTAACATCCTTATAAATCTGATGCAGGAGCTCATGAGCATTTGGAGCAGGGCTACAAGAAATTGTCTGTGAAACTAATTATTTTCAAATGATACCAAGGTGTCTACAAAATTCTTAAACAATACAAAAACTAATGATGGAACTGCTTCAGTCCTTCCACTGCTCTCCCTGCATTCCTAAATATACTCCAGAAAAATGGGATATTTCTAGGGCAGATTTGGAAATACAGAGAGTTGCAAAGACATTCTATTTTAGGTTTGTTTAAGTTCCTTGCTTAATCTTCATTCTGATGTAACTGAACTGAGTCATGGTTTCAGAGATTTGCAGAATTATTAGTAGAAAAAATTGTCTAAGAAAGAACATTTTTGGCCTCTGGTAAGATATTAGGAGGATCAAAGCTTGAAAATAAGTCTAATCTATTTAGATATGCTTGAAAATAAGTGAAATCCCTTAAGTGGAAACTAGCTAATGTTTTGTCCAGCGGGGTAAAGTTCCATTTCTGATGTCAGCAACCAAATATCCAATCAGTAGCCTCAAGTCTTCTTAAAAATATCAGCGTTGTCTCTTAGATGCTACTTAGAAAAAATTGATTGGACCCCAAAGGTAACATTTATCCTACTCAGATTTCCCTTGGCAGGATTTCACAATGCCTGGCCTTTAATAGATACATTAGAATATACATGTTACACTTCTAAAAAAATAACATATTAAGTATAGTTTTGATTCAAATGCCTTCTCGTTAATGGATTTGTGTGATTTACAGTTCAGAAGGACTTTGGGTGTTCCTTCTAAAACCCTCCCCTTTAAAGCACACCTGATAACTGTCTGTTATTATTCAACACTGATACTTCTCAGCAGCATTTCCTTTTTTGTCTGCAGATGTGCCTGAACATATTTACAGAAATGGCATCACAACTGATGTTCTGATATAAAAATAACATTAAAAACCCAACTTTCATTTAACTGCGCACTTATACATGCAAAAGTAATTTACAGAAATGAATAGGATGTCTTTCCCTCTATACCAGAGGTGTTAAACTGGCACACCTGTTGGCCGGATGCGTCACATGCAGGCTACGCCCACCCCAGCTCCACAAATGGGAAAAACATCACGAAATGTCACATGACAACAACGTGACGCCACGAGTTTGATACCCGTGCTCTATACATCTCCACAGATAACTAGTGTGAAGTACCTGTAACTGCAACTGTTCATATGCAATTGGGCATTTCTCGAAAATTGAGTGAAACCAATGTGTTTCCTTCCGTGAATATACATCTGAAGGAAGCGTCTAATTTAACCTAAACTGCCTAGAATTCAAACTGGCATAAGATAACTACACTGGAATAGACCAAGAATCTATTAGGTTTATAAACAAATAATTTCAATTTTTCTGAGTGACAGAGCATGCCTATGAAATAAATTTAATAGGTGTCTGAAGAGAGAGAGAGAATACCTAAAACATTCATTCCATCCTTAAACTCAAGGCCCTTCTTAACAATTAATTGAGGCTCTGGAGTAACTTCTGTTTCATTCACGATGGTAAAGATGGAATCTGTAACATTAGATGGTTCTTCCATTTCTTGCGGCATGAGGACTTTTTTGGTAACTGTTTGAATCTGAAAGAATAAAATGCAGAATGAAAATGCAAAGGGGAAATTGCCTTTTAGGTACTGTTTTTCCAACTTCATACTAGGGCTTACTCTTAAAACATATTCATGGATCTACCATTGCAAAACACCAATAATTGTCTGTTCCATATGCATTTTTAAAGACTCTTGTACACAGCTGCTTTATGGTGAGATCTAGAAAATTAAATGAAATAAAGATACATGATTTCTACAGATATTGGAGATATTTCTTCAAACTTGAAGATGCTTTTTTAGAAGAAAATAATACTCATTCCCAAATCAGGTTGGAATTGTGTAGTAGCAAATCCAAGTAAAAGAACAACCACCTCCACATTTGTTTTTCAGGGACACAAAAAGTTATTTGGATAGCTTGCAGAATAAAAGGATCAACATTTTAAATTTATATTAAAAGTAAAATAAATAAATAAAAGGTGGACAATTTTATATCTAATACAGTATATCCTTGTGTCAATATGGGCATGGAGGTTCTATCACTGGAAGCTTTCCAAAAATGTCTCTATTTTCTAGGTTCTTCGTTGTATAGAAAAACTTCCACCTGATGGAAGATCTTCAGAAATACTCTATACGAGAAGAATAGTAAGCACAAAGAGAGAATAGAACTATTGTGTAGCAATTCTTTTCCCTTCCTCTCCTGGTTATTTTAGAGTGAATGAAAGCTAAATTGTCAGTAACATCTTCAATGTGCTTGTTTTTGTTTACTACACATTTTATACCCCAAATTCTAGCTAGTACTCCTTGAAATGTTTTAGGACAATATTCAATTTACAGACACTGGAGAGTTTAGTCCCTTTAACTGAACTAATACAACATATCTGGCAGGTCCCAGGTGTACCTTCTCTTCCACAATGCCTGACATGTGAAGTCCCAGAAGTGAGATTAGGTCCATCCCTCTCAACATTCTACAACTCTTTCAATCCAGAATTTTTTAACTTCTGGGCAAAGCCACCATACATGGAAGTAGGTACCTTGTACTTGTTTGCATTTCCAGCAATTAGGTTTTAGGTTAGGGTACATTTTTGTGAGTATTGTTGGGGCTAAATGCCACTGACAGAACATTTTATACTGGTTTTCTTTATACTGTATGCAGCAGATTTTGTTAATGTATAGTTTTTCTCCCAATTTTTTTCCTAATCTTCTAACTCAACATTGTGCCCAATATTTTTAGCCCATACTATCATTGATCCCTTTACAATTTCTTCTGCTAAATCAAAATTTAATAAATAATTATGTATTTTAGATAGTAATTTCTCTTCCGGGCCTGTTATTAACTTATCTAATTGTGTAAATTTCAAAAGTTCAAATCCAAATTCCTCTAAATCTTTTTTGTATCTAGATTGCAATTGAAGATACGGCCACCAATCTATGATTATTTCTACAACTCTTTCTATGGCTATGTTATCAGGCCTCAAGGGACCAGTGTTCTGACCCAGGGAGATTTTGCTATGGCTCCCTGATTGTGGTAAATATCACTCTCTCCTGACTTATATGCATTTTTATAGTTATTTTATCATTGTAACTGCTTTTATTGTATGCATTGGTTTTTTTAAAAAATTAGTGCTGTATGCCACCCAGCATCACTTTCATGTGAGGTGGACGGGTATGATAAATATGATAAATAAATAAATAAAGCAAGGGTACATCTGTGTTTACTTTGCATTACTTTTCAAGAAACTCCAAAAGTTTCTTGACACTGTTTATATAATTCATGATGATAGGATGGCAACTATTTTTGCAGACTTTTATGAATCAGAACATAAACACCATTTTGAGGGCTTCTGAAGACTACGACACCGATTGAAAACTTCTGTTATTGAAGTTTTTCTTTAAGTCTAGTTAAAACTACAAGTATCGTCATCCCAAAGGTGCTTTTTCAGGGGGCAACTGGACTTCCTTGGTTTTTTTTCTTTTGAAGACGTTTCACTTCTCATTCAAGAAGCTTCTTCAGCTCTGACAGGATAGTGGGGAATGGAAGCTTCTTCAGCTCTGACACTATCCTGAAGAAGCTTCTTGGGTGAGAAGCGAAATGTCTTCAAAAGAAAAAAGTCCAGTTGCCTCCTGAAAAAGCACCTTCAGGACAACCATGACCTGGATGACTGAGAATCTCTACAGACTACAAGTATGGACAAATTGAAAGTGAAAAATCAGCTTCAAGTTACTCTTGACTCCTTATCATGGGCATAACTGTGAGAGACGGTGCCTACAGAAGAGGAGCTGGTCTGATGGGCTACAGTGAAATGACAAGTTTCCCAGGAAGGAGGAAGCACGTCCCAGAAAGGGGAGGAGACAAGATAGCTCAGCCCAGAGGTGGATAGGAGACAGAAGAAAAGAGTAAAGATAGCTACTCCCTAGTATCTTCCAGAGCATTATCTATATGCTGGGAGAACTAAGAGTTTAGATTCTGATTGTTGGGTGTAAACAAATACAGGTAGTCCTCAACTTACGACCACAGTAGATTTATGCTGTTAAGTGAGAAATTTGTTAAGCGGGTTTTGCCTCATTTTACGACTTTTCTTGCCACATTTGTTAAGTGAATCACTCCAGCTGTTAAATTAGGAACGGTCGTTAAATGAATAAGTCTTCCCCATTGACTTCGCTTGTAGGAAGGTTGCAAAAGGTGAACACACTGCAACTGTCATAAATGTGAACCAGTTGCCAAGCATCTGAATTTTGATCATGTGACTGGCTGCAACAGTCGTAACTGTGAAAAATGGTCACAAGTCTCCTTTTTCAGTGCCGTTGTGACTTTGAACAGTTGCTAAATGAACTGTTGAAAGTTGAGGACTACTTGTAAAGCACTGACTGAATTGTTCCACCTTGTTCTTGGACTTAGCTTGGCAATAAGTATTTTCCTGATAACAGAGTATAAGCAATTTATAGCTGCTTTCTTTTAGATTGACTTTCCATACCCCACTTTGGCCTACAACTCTGATATTCTTTGAAGGTGTCCCATCCAATATCCCAAGACACCTTCCAGGGCCAGCCAGGCGTTGTTATCTGCTGATACCATAACTAGATTACACCTTCACAAATAAGAAATAGGTCAAGGAGCGGCAGGTGTCCAACCTATTTAAAACGTACTAGAAAAGAAGCAAGCAAGCTACTGTAGTAACTAAAATGCAAAAGCACATTTGATATGATATTCACCGCAAATGATTTTACTTCTGTAATATTTAAATAATTAAAATTCTGGAGCTAACTAGAGATCGAGCTGCAACTCTGTTTCTAGGATATTACTTCTTCATTATCTGCTGTCCTGAAAACAATGAATAAGGCTAACTTTTCACTACAAGAAATGAAGAACCGCACTTATAATCTGGCTGGGCATTGGAATAAACTAGCACAGATTTTGATTAAGGACCAACATTCAATGAGGATAACTCAAGTCTGGATACAAAAATATTTCTAAATCACAAGCAGACCTGGTTAAAAACATGGAGGAGGGGTAGTGGTAGAATGACCTATATATAACTATCACCTCGGGAAATACACAACTATAATGAAGGACACAATGGTGGGATGCAACTGGTTTAACAACCGGTTTGATGAGCACACGCTTTGCGTGCACATGCGTGCAGCGTTCAAAATACAGCAGTTTGAAGCTTAGCTGCTTACCTTCCAAGGCAGCGCCAGTAACTAGAACAGTGGAGGCACAGAAATCAGCTGTGCTGCACGAATCAGTTGAGCCAGAAAGAAGGAAATATAGGACAGGATAGGACAGGGGTGGGGCCAGCCGATCATCGGAATTACCGGTTTGCCCGAATGGATCCGAACCAGCTGAATACCACCCTTGGAAGGACACTCATACATGTGGTTATTTGTGCCTTGAATTGATCTTTGCTTCAGCATATGGTCCCTCATTCCAAATCTTCTACAGCATTTAAAAGAGCAAAGGAGAACTTTCTTTGTCGTGTATTACTCAATGCTCTATTTTCTCAAAAATTTAATTAGCTTTCTTTCTGTTGCCAGTTTCTGTTCCTCTGCAGATTTAAAACATTTATCTTATGTCATGCAAATCAAACTCTTCTTTCCTTTGTAAAAACACTTTTAGTTCCTTAAAATGTGGTCTCTTCTCTTGGATTGACTCATATTCTTTTTTGGTAGGATTTGTTTTGCTTTCTGTATTACTGTCACTCTTAATGTTAAGTGTTTGTGCAATTCATTTATTGCTTCCATTTTAATTGTTTGATGCTTAGAGAATTTATTGTGTGAATACAGATCCATCAATCAAAGCTGGTGTGCTAGTGGGTTAAAATATTAATAACAAGAATCTGAATAAATAGGAATAGGATACATAGGAATCTGAATAGTGAAGCAAAGAAAGAGTTGAAATGAATTGTTTGGAAGAATAATATAACATTATGAGTAGCAAACAATTTAAAAAAGAAGTGATAATGCTAATACAGTATAAACAGCAGCTTGCCTTGCCTGCCACTCAGCCTATTATCTCATTATGCAGCTTTTCAGGAGCCCAACGGTTTACTCAATTTGTGTCAAACGCAATTAGTTAGAAAGGGGGAGACAAGTTTAGCATTTTAAATGGATACCATTCCTACCCTTTCCCTATACTTCTTTTTTGCACTCATTCTGTGAATATGAAAATTGTGCTCCTTAATATTAGAATTGCTTAAATTTAAAAAAGAAACTTGTGTAGTTGATGTTTAACTTCCCCCTCAGCCTATTAACCCCATTTTTTTTCCCAGCATCAAATAAAATATAATGTACTGAAAGGGAAAAATATATTTTTTTAATATATGGGCACACATAAATACCAGACAGAGTTTTGATTGCCCCGTTGCAGCTGTCCTCTTGATTTTGGCATCCCTGTCTGGATTTGTGTGTCTTCTGCTCCTTTCCTACCCTCTAGGCAGAAAGGATAAGCTTAGCACTACAAGTCAGATAATACACTGTTTTAATTCTTTAAGCAACGCCTTTAGAGGCAACTCAAAAAAGGTTGACAACAGGTCTTGTCCATTTCATTATAAAATAATCCATGTAACCGCTAAACAAATTAACAGGAGAGAAGTGGGAGAAAAGAACTCAAGGGCATCTCCTGGTGTGTATGGCACAAAGCATAGATAATAAAAAGCCAGTTCATATAACCTTTAGAAAGTCATACTAATGTATTTTTCTTAGGAAAAAGTCACCCTAGCCTAAAGTATTTATTCATTTGTAACAGTGGAGTAGACAACAGTAGAGAATTCTCACCATCCTTCTAATCTGTAAACATTTCAGACCTTACTTAGGTAGATACATTCATCAAAGACCATTCAGTCTTCAGAAACCAATCACTTGGCTCCTTATTGTTTCTGGCACTTCCTAGAACTCATCTAACACTTCTAAACTCATTCACTTTTTGTAGCACTGGTGACCCTGACCTTGTTAACAGTTTCAGAATACTAAAATGAATAGCCTGTAGCTTTCCAGATTTTTCTAAATATCATTGTTCAAATAATCACAAAGTATCCCAATTCCTGATTAAAAACAGAAAAAAAAATCTATATTCTTATGAAATCCAATATACAGCATATTAAGGTTAAGCAGTTTTGGTTGCATTTGGGCAAACACGTTCATGTCTATTGAATCTTTGAACGAAGTAAATATTCGGCACTTATTCAAAATGTTTCTCTATTTTTTGCCCAAATGGTGGGCTCTGGTTATAGTCTGTAGAGATTCTCAGTCATTCAGGTCATGGTTGTCCGAAAGGTGCTTTTTCAGGAAGCAACTGGATTTTATTGTTTTTTCTTTTGAAGACTTTTAGCTATACATTTTGGGATGAACACCTTTTGAATGGTGTGGGAATAGGAATGGCTTTCCAGAGGGAAAAAAAATTGTAGGAGCGCTACTCAGGTGACCCTGAGGACACAGATAAACCTCCAAGTGCTTCAACGACCCTCTAAAAGGATGCAAATGACCAG
>JANHZT010008506.1:20346-31902 GCA_032468215.1 Stegonotus admiraltiensis | reverse complement strand
ATCTAACAGATTGCGTGCTGAATAACTTACTGATTCTGATTACAGTACCAATCTATGCAAAGAAAAAAACTTAAAACAGTTCCAAACTGGTAAAAAAACAGTAATTGATTTTTGAGAGCCTGCACTCTAAAATTTGAATTTTAAAAGTGTATAAAAATGAAAATAATAATAATAATAATAATCTCCATGTAAATAATATGGAGCACCTAAGGAAAGGATATAAACCTAAAAAATAAATACATCTGATAAAAACTGAAACCTCTGAAATAATTATTTTTTTAAATGGCATAATGCATTATATCTTTCTTTTAATATTAGTACTGCAACAATTAATTACTTCTATTCCTATATTAATCATTAGCCAGCACCAATTAACTATCTAAACCTGCTGCACAGAATGTGAAATTATCTTCCACCAAATGAAAGAGCCATATCCTAGGATTCAGGAATCTTTTAAAAGCAACAGTTTTTAAAATATACATTTAGGGACTAAGGCAAGAGATACAATAAACCTGTCTTAAACATGGAGTTGTTATATTGTGTTTTTGTTGAATTTAAATTGATAACATTTTTTTTGCAATTTAGTTACTATATTAATTGTAGAACTGAAGAACTGAGCTACAACTGAAGAAGCTTCTTGGATGAGAAGCAAAACATTTGGAAAAAGCACCTTTGAGACAAAAAAGAACAATAGTCAATCTAAATGGAAAGGAGGGAACCCAAATGCACACAATTCATGATTACAAGGACCTGAACAAAGTAATAATTAGACACCATTATCCACTCCTACTTATCTCAGATCTACTAGACCAGTTACTAAAAACATCCATTTTTACAAAACTAGACTTGAGAAGTGGTTACAACCTTATCAGAATGAAAGAAGGGCAAGAATTTATCAGCCTTTGATACAAGATATGGAAGGTTTGAATACACAGTGATGTCTTTCAGCCTTGTTTCAAGTCTTATTCTGTTTTTTTCTCTAGCTTCACGAACCATTTCTGAAGACATTATTGTCTATTGGATGACCTCTTGGTTTACTCTGAAGAACCCTGCTTGCATGTAACTCATGTGAGAAATATATTGTAGAAAGTGTGAGACAATAAGCTCTTTACTAAATTAGAAAAATGCACATTCAATCTCACTTGGGTTATAGAATACCCAGAAGTCATTCAAATAGACCCAGCAAAGATGCAGTCTATTCTATTATGTATCTTCACTCCCACTCCCTCATAATGGAAAAGATTGCAGCACTCTCCAGGCCTTGCTAAACGTCTACGGGAAATTCATCCCTAATTTTGCCAAGCTTGCAAAACCACTTCTGCAACTCCTGGAAAAAAATCAGTGTTTCTCCTGGTCCAAAAGCAACCCTTTTGTTGTGCAAAATGTGAGTTCCACACTAAGCAGAGAAGGGGGTGGGGAGAGTTTACTTCCATGCTCATTTGACTCAAGAGCATTCTGCCCAGCAAAGAGAAATTATGACATTTTCAATGAAGAATAGTTTGCATTTAAAAATGCCTTTCAACAATAGGGGAGGGCAGGAAAATAGGCGGGCACAATCTTCTTCCATGAACTGTTGTTACCTGACAACAATTCGGTAGGATACAGAGAAATATTTAAAATTCAATGCAGGCTTCTAAGAGCATTTTGGTGACTGAAAACCCTCACTGAAATAAAGGATAATGTTTTATCTTTCTGTCTACCAATTTTCTATCAGCCTAAAGAGAAAGAGTTTAAGAAATCTTTCCATTTATGTGCTAAGGGATACAGCTTTCACTTCTAGAAGTGGAGTTAACTCAATCCTATCTGGTTGCTGGCTGCCACTAAAGGGGATTGTGAACTTGCCTTACAATAGATAATTGCTATTGAATGTAGGTCCTTCTTGTAGAAATACTACTCAAGGTATATAACATACATATATTATTTAGTTTATTATTAACCTCAGAACAGTATTAGAAAATATGCTAAACTGATTAACTTCACCTTCTGCAATTAAGAATGGTTGCCTTTCCTTCCTATTGGAAACAACATTATACCAAGCGACTCCTCCTGAGAAGGCCCCAAAAGAATAAAATTCAACACTGCAAATTTTGTCCTTCCACACTAAACTATTTGTTTTTTAAAAAAGGAATATGGTATTTATGACTTCTTGTTCTTGTCTGAAATTACTGAAGTATTTCAAAGAGAATTTTTCAGTAATTAAATAAAATTTAGGAGGTATCCAAAGAACCAATGAAAGACAGCAGGCATTGAAGTCTTCCTAAAACATTCTACAATGATTGTATTGGCTTGATCAAAATAAGCTTACCTTCACAATTGTGGTTTTATCTGATTTCTCTTTGACCTCTTTGTCTTTACTACTCTTTTGCTTTGAGGTAGACCTCTCCCTCTCTCTTCTTCGGTCATTACTTACATCTCTCTCCTTCTCTGTCTTTTTGTCTTTCTTGCTTCTGTTTTGGAAAAAATATTATACACACAGATGTAATTAGGATGGTTTATTTCATGCTTACAGAATTCATTAAAGAACAATTAACAAAGTCACACATCCTCAAACAATACTGAATTCAAGTAACATTAGAACGAAGTCATATACTGATCACTTGAACTGCCAAACTGCTGGCAATCAGCAGTCAGCAGAAGTAGCCTGCAGTACTGCACTCTAACCACTGCACAACCATGGTTCTGCACAACAGGATGCACTGCAGCAAGCTCCAATAGCAACAATTGAGCTAAAGACTGCTTCGAGCCAAGTTCAAATGCAGTCTTTAAAGAACTGGTTTATCACTGCCTTTTTTTTTCTAAGTCAGAAACTTCTAGTTAAGCTACTTGCTGTTAATGAGAGGCACGTACTGCAGAAGAATCTGAACAGTACAAAAACTCTGCATGATAAATCTATGCATTTACCTCCTTGGAGATGGAGACCGAGATGATTTCCTTTTTGTGATTTTGGATGATCTGGGAGACTTTGAAGGACTTCGGCTCTTCCTCTTCCTTCGATCTCTGTAAGATTCATTGATCAAAAATTAATGGAAGTTCACCGGGTATTACTATTTTAATTAAGCTCAGGATGCTCTCTCATGTAGATCCCAAATTGCAGTCAACCTCATCTATAAAGTTATCTCACCTATAAAGTTATCTTCAATCACATTTTGATTGAAAAGCAACAGTTGCTGTTTTTATCCGTACCAGAGAAAAACAGAGACCCTTCTATAAACTGCTGCGGGTGCTCATTCACACCTTGCTAAACCATAATTTGGCATAATAGCCCTGCAAATACAATTCATACAAAAATGCATTAAAACCTAACACAAGGCCAGTTGATTTTAAAAAACAAAACAAAAACAAACCCTGATCTGGTATGTTTTGAACAACAAAACACTTTCAATGCAGATGATATTTAGTTTTATTCACTTGAAGAATAATCAAATATTTATAAGGCTGTGTGTGTACGTTTATTGCATGATACATGAACTTCATGTAAACTTCATGTGAACTTCAAGACAAGGCAAGAGATTTGCATAAGGAAAATCTTGTCTAGAAGCTCCAAAGGTTTATATCTGGAATCCCTCATAATTTAACAGATGAAAGTATATGGTAATCAATTCATAAAGTGGCCCTAATTTAATTCCTTCAGAAATATGCAACAGGTATCAAATAAGTCTCATTGTTTTAGTATGCACTAATGCACACTAAATGTACTATTTATGTACTACAATTTCAATTTTTAAAAAAAAATGAATTGAGGAACTTTGAAAAAATCAAACCTGCTAGAACTACGTGATCTTCTTGAGGAACTATAGCTTCTAGGGGGTGTCTTAGATCTCTTCTCCTTTTTCTTTTTTTCATCTCTTTCTCTTTCTCTGTCTCTGTCTCTGTCTCGATCTCTTTCTTTGTCTTTTGCTTTTGCTTTCTCCCCTTCTTTATCTCTTTCATGGTCCTTTTCTCCCTCCTTTCCTTTCTCTTTTTCTTCCTCCTTTTCTCTGACATGTTCTTTGTCATCCTTCTCTTTGTCTCCTTCTGTTTCTTTCTCCTTTTCCCCTTCTTTGTCCAAATCTTCTCTTTTATCTTTTTCCATATCTGCTGCTTTCTCCTTCTCTTTTTCTTTCTCCTTCTCTTTGTCTTTTTCTCGCTCCTTATCCCTATCTTTCATTCGGTCCTTCTCTCTCTCCTTGGTCTTCTCCTTCTCCCTCTCTCTCCCTCTATCCTTTTCTCTGCCTCTATCTTTTTCCCTGCCCCTATCCTTTTCTCGAACTCTATCCTTCTCTTTTTCTTTCTCTCTGTCTTTCTCTCTAATCTTTTCTTTTTCTCTAATCCTCTCTTTGCTTTCTTTCCTCTTCTCCCTGAGAAAAGAAAATATTTATTAATTCAGCTTACCTAACATTCACTGTAAGAGAGCACAAGTCAAATAAACTCAATTCCCAAAACTGTCCTTTTAACAGGATGCACTGATTACTGATGGCAGAAAAATTACAAAATAGCATCTTGCAGAGAGATAGAAAAATCAGTAAACGAAAATGATATTATGCTAACTGCTCTATCCTCATGCCATTTGTGGTGACAGTTAAATATACAGCTGGATTACATGCAATTATAATTCTATAGCAAGATATACTATTAAATTTAATTTTTAGGATTACTCCTAAGCCTCTTAGTGTTTGGGGATAATATCAAAAATATGTAATAGCATTAATTATAGGAATCTCACCGAGAAGGAGAGCTGCTTCTTGATCTTCGGCGTTCTTTAGACTTTGAACGCTTTGTGGGTGGACTTTTGGATCTCCGTCTGTCCTTTTGACTAGAACGTGATCTATCACGGGATCTACTCCTGTAGCAAGTAATTGTAGAGGCTAAATGCTATAAATTATACTGGTTCTCTTCCTATGTTGCCTGCATTATTGTGCATTTTTTTTAAAAAAAAATGAACATTCACAAATTACTAAACAACATGAAACGCCAAACAATATGTTCCAAAGCCAACTTCAAAGCAAAAGGCAGCTGAAATGTAATTATTGTATGAATAATGATGACAAATTATTATAATCTTATAATTTATCAGTTTACAAAAAGGGCTATAAAAATTCTTCCAAAAGTACAACTACATTCACAGCCAGTTCAAAGCATCTGAATTTAGCATTAATTATACATTGTAACACCCTATGCTTCCCATTTTGTCTCCAACTCCCAAGAGAAGAGAAACTAACCTGCGAAGCTTATTTGTATACAATAAAATTATGCCAATTTTAGCAATAATCCTTACAGGTAGGCTTGGAGAGAACCTAGGCTGCCGATTCCCTCACAGGAGAAAGTTCAATCATAAGAGCAAGAATGTGGATTCACAAATAAAGAACAAGTTTGAGAAATACATTTACTCATTAATACTTTATGTTTTTAGTAAGGTCTTAAAATTTCAGTATATATTATTGGATATTAAAAAAATGGCTGGAGATAAATATGAATATTAAATATGTGGCACTTTCTTGGGATGAATGCTATGGATCAAGACAGATATTTTTCATAGTCATTTCTAACAATAGTATAATGGAAGCATTTTGGTATACTCATACACAACTTCCTTATAATGTATCATTATGTTTGTGAAGTCTGTGTCTAAACAATTCTTGGATTTAAAAGAGCATTATATTTTATTATTACTTCACAGGTTGTCTACAGCCATTTTACTTTTCAATCTTGAGACACTTTTACTGGTTTTTTTCCCTGTAGCATATATCATCACTATCATACTATATAATGCACTACAATAAAATATTGATGCACAAAGAAGGGCTCAATCTCATCTTGGTCCTCCTTGGTAGAACCTCCCTCCTAACTTAACCAAAAACTGAAAGTCCCATTTGTCATCTAAATCAGTGCATTTTGATGAGACTTTCAAACCAGACTGAATTTTTAGAAACAATTTTTGTGTGTGTGTGTGTGTGTGTGTGTGTGCGCGCGCGCGCGCAGTCTTAGCATATTGGCGAGCAACAAGCAAGGAATTCTAATCTGGATAAGAAGAAAGTTCCCAGTTCAGAATATTATAATGATGTCTAAGGAGGACTTCAAGCTTATCACCCATTGTCAAAAGCCAGGATTCTTAGCAATTTTATTCTTGGCAACCATTAGGCTTAACGTAGCCACAAATTAAGAGAAATTATTTGCTTTGCATGTGAAAATATTAAATTTCACAGGCAAATATGATTTAGGTACCACCTCAGGGCTGCATAAAGATCTGAAAATTCATGCCATAATTTAATAGCTTGTTAAACTGGACAAAAGGATCTCAAAACACAGGTTCAGCTATATCACAGCAATTCCTGGAACCCTTGCCGATATAAACCTTTTTGGCTCCATGGACCAGCAGCAGCAGAAATGGTGGCAGTTGAGAGGACGGTTTCGTGTGTGCAACCCAATCCCACACATGCACAAATAATAAAGCTTTGTGCGCTTGTCCACCACTTGTGCGGCCCAGTTCCCAACGAGACACGGCAGGGAATTGGGGATACCTGCCTTAGCTGACACAGGAGAAGACAAATTCACTATAGATCTCAGAGAAGCTTTATGTAGAAGACTTACCTGCGTTTTGAATGTGATCTTTTCCTTCGAGATTTTGAACTAGATCTGGATTCTGAACGTGAATGGGAACGCGATCGACCATCTTTTCTTTCACTGCTCTTTCCAGACTCTGAGAGAAAAAACGACTTTGCAGTGTAAGCTCAGAATATTTAAAGATCCCAGCTAACATTCTGGCACAAGTGGAATGTACCACATATATTGCAAGGGGCCTACTCTCTGCACATCTTCCTTCTTTGCAAAAATCCTTCAGAAACATCCAAGAAAGTCATTGCATATATTCGTTGAGTGCAGCCATCCTGCAGCAGTACACATAAACCAGATAATTATAAACAGCTAGCTAAATAAGGAATGGGATTTGTTGCTGCCACAATGCACAAGATTAAAACATGTTTGGTAAAATTGATTTCAGACAGAAAACACACAATTTGATAGAATTTTGAAAAGCTATGCAGAAATGAACATGAATAGCACTGGAATTTTATTGTCAAAGCATTGCTACAATTAAGTAGTTAATCCTCAAATCTTTAAGAACATAATGGACTCAACCTATAAGAAAGGCAATAATTCTAGAACCAGAGTCAAGAAAATAAAAATGTGTTCATTCTCTTTTTGTAATAACATGAAATGAAATGATAGACTGATTCATAATATATATCCTTTAATATTCTACAAACTTAGTTAAATGGCTATGGTGTTTAAGGTCACTGATTTTTTTTACATTTGTTTATTGAAAATGGACTGACTAGATGTTAGCCATATCAAGAAAAACTACCAAGATAATCTGTATGATGTTTTCTTTCATTTTTAAAAGTAATCACATATCATTCAAATAAGGAAAATAAGAATGCTAAAGGTCAGAGTTTATTTTTCTATGTAAGGTACTTAAGAAAATTTCATGGTCTGATATTTGTTTCTTGGATAATCTGCCAACTGCTTTAGTAATTTTCATTACAAAATCAAGTTATCTCTAGACTTTGCCTGTCAGTTGTCTTCTGATGTTGTGGTAAATAATTAATTTTAACTGCACGGATTATTTTAGCAGTTCAGGTGCAGTCTTCCCAGTCCAATACTGCTAGTTTTGACCTTTTTCCTAATTACCATAATTTTCTGATGATTCTGAGTATTACAACTACTTCAATAAATTTAGAAGTGTCCTTTACACAGCAATACCTAAAAGTAAAAAAGCAGAGCAACTGAGCAACTCATCTGCACTCAAACAAAACACCAATGCTCCCAAGAAAAGTTATACTGTATTTTTTGAGCTATAAGACACACTTCCCCCCCCCAAAAAGTGGGTGGAAATGTCTGTCTTACAGAGCGAATATTGCCAAAGCCCCACCCACCCCCCAGCCCCAACCCTTCGGCCACAGCCTCCCAGCAATTTGCCTCCCTGCAGCAAACAACGAACAGCCTGGTCAGCTTTAGCACAGCCTAATTTAGCATGAGCAGCTGATTGGCGGTTGGATCGGCCTCCCAGAATACTGTCACCTCCGCACACCCCATTTTCCGCCTCAGCGCATCCCGTTTTCAGGCCATTCGGCAGCAATGGGCAGCAGCAATCCCCGCAGCCTGGAACAGCTGATCAGCAGTATTCTGGAAGGCTGATCCAACCACCAATCAGCTGCCTGTGCTAAAGCTGACCAGGTTGTTTGCTGCAAGGAGGCAAATTGCTGGGAGGCAGAGGCAGATTTTTTTTTCTTGTTTTCCTCCTATAAAGTTAATGTGCATTTTATAGTCCTGAGAGTCTTATAGTCCAAAAAATATCAATGCAAAATAATGAAGCTGCAAACCATGAGAAAGAATACCAAAAAGAAGGAAAAAAGAAGAGAAACGGGTGAGGCAGTAAGAAGAATAAAAATCCTGAAAGAAGAATTAAGGAGACCACAAAATGAAAGATTGTTGGCAAGCTGTGAGGAGTTGCGCCAACAAAAATAGTACTTTTTAAAAAAACTATTAAAAATTATTCAATAGTTTGACATAAAAAAAGCAGTGCTATCAGGTACCTTAACTGCACATTCTTGACTATAAAGTACTAAACCACTCATCAAAATTACTGAGTCCACCAAAGAATTCTGCCCAGGATAGCCTCTCCCTGTTTCCTAGAAGAAAAAATGCTCCACCAAACATACATGCCAGGAGTTACCCCAGTGGAAATGCAGGGCAAGAAGAAGCCTACCTGGCTCAATAGCAGCTGATATAAAAGACTGAGCTTCCCGTACTCTCTTCATCACTTCCTCCAACTCCTTTGCAGCAGCTTGTGGTGTCATTTCAGGTGGCTTCACTATTGCATTATTGGAGTGGTTTATTCTAAATTAAACCACAGATTGTATTGAGTTATTTCAGTGCATGTATGCATATGTTTCAGTCTAGCATTTTTTTTGTTGTGCCATCGAGTAGAAAACGGACTCATGTTATTTATTAGCTCATGGGTGGTTTGGACAAGACTTCAAAACGATGAATTTCACAGATAAAACTATTGGGTTTTTTTAATCTTATTCCCTGAGTAATAATCATTTTTTTTTGCATATTATGATTAAAGGAGGGGGAATTAAATCTATCAGAGATACATTTTACATAAAAGCCTATAAGGGTAACGATAAAGACTTTCCTGTCCTGTCGTGTCCAACTCTAGGTTGTGGTGCTCATCTCGGTTTCTTAGCCGAGGGACCCAGTTTGAAGACCTTTTCTGTGGTCATGTGGCCAGCATGGCTATATGCCAAAGTCATATGGAACACTGTTACTTTCACACCAAAGTGGTACCTATTTATTTGCTCTCATTTTGCATTTTTTCAAACTGCTAGGTGGGCAGAAGCTGGTGCAGGAACAAGAGCACACTCCGTTGCGCAGCGTTCAGGTCTCAAACCTGAAACTATTGGATTTCCAGCTGACAAGCTCAGCATTTTTAACTGCTGAGCCACTGCGCCACCCCCCTCATAAAAGCCTATCACTTTTAGCAATTAGTTACCCTGCCTATTCCTCCTCTTGGTTAATGAGACAGAAAACTAATTTGAAAAACATGATCCAAGAAAAACTTGAGACCTGAAACTACAAGGCTGTCAAACTCAATTTCATTGAGGGCTGCATCAGGGCTGTGGTTGACCTCGGAGGAGGGACGGGACTGGATGGGCGTGACCAACTGGGTGGGCATGGCCATATTGACGCCACTCCCCAAACTGCTGGCATGTTTCCTCTTTACACTGGGTAGACTCGGCTGAAGCCAGGCTGGCCAGATGTTTCATCTTCGCATTAGGTAGACCGGGCTGAAGCACCCTTACATTTTCCAGGGCAGCCCTGTGGGCCGGATCTGACCACACCGTGGGCCAAATCTGGCCCGTGGGTCTTGTGTTTGACACCCCTGTGCTAGTAAAATACCTCCTTTGAACTCAGATGTTTTTCTTCTTCCCCTTCTGTCAAATCATAGTCCCATAACTCCTTAACCCCTTCCATCACTTTCTCACATATAATTCTTTTGTTGCATTACTGCTCTCCTAAGTCTCCTCTTCTCTCCCCCTTCTTAATTTCCTAAGAATGCATATGGATCTATCTGAAGCCCAGAGGCATTTTGACTATCAAGATACAATTCAGCTTCTTTTTTATGAAATCCAAGCAAAATATTAAATTAGCATAGCATTTTAAATTTTATTAGATATTAAGAGAACAGTTCTTGAATGTAAAAAAAGAACATGCGAATGATGTCTGTGGCCAGTTGCTTACTCTTGTACATGTATGAAACAAAAATGAAGCCATTAATCTCCCTCTTATCTGATTTTTCAAAATATGCCTTCAACCTCTAAATTAAAATAAACCCTAAATTTTACAGCATTTAATACGGTGCTTTCCAGAGAGATTACAATTTCTAAGACTCTTAATCAGTATAGTGAATTGTTCAAGATCTCTAGCACAGAACAGGACCCTATCAATGTAGTACAGAATTGTGTCTCAATTCATCAGCTGCCTTTATGAAAATATAATATATATAAGTGTTCTCTCAGATTTTCATAAAAGTATCTTTCCATTCACATTTTATGAAATACTTCTAATTGTACATGCCGAGAATGAACTGCAACTTCCTACAGGCCAACTAAATCCTCTGCTAAATCCCCAATGCTTATTCATGGCTTCTGTCCAAAAGTTATTTATTAACTAATTATAGCAAATGTATCACTTGTTTTATTTGGAGTAAAGTCAATGAGTTACCAATAAAAACATTTGCATTTTTCCCATAGACTCACAGCAGATCTGTAAAGTGTGTGCAATATATTGCTTGAGTAAACACATGGGGCTTGCACACATTTTGTGGGGATGCATACAAATGTCCCTACGAAGAATATGTATGCATGCATTATGCTAGAAATAGGCAACCTAATACTCTCCAGATGGTTTGGACTACAACTCTTACAAACTCTTTCCACTCTGGCTAACGTTGATAGAAATTTATTATAAAAGTGTGTTTTTCTTACTTCAATGGTCTGTCTCCAAACACAACTCCATTAAAGGCAAGAGCTCTAGGTACAGAATTCTGGTCAGCAAATTCCACAAAGGCAAAGCGTGTTGGCTGGGTTTCGTCACCTGCCATCCGCACAAACTTCACTTCTCCAACTTGCTTGAAAAACTCAAGCAACTGATCAGCTGTTGTAGTCTGAAGGGGGAAAAAAAATAAACTCAAATTAAAAATAACATGCAAACTTATTTCTCATTCTGCTTATTTGGAATCATGCCAATTACAATGTTCATTTCTGTCACCAAAATTAAAGCTATTCCTACATCTTGAACACCAATATTAATAGCAAGAAATAACACTTTTATTTGCATATTTCTAAATAATAACACCTTAAATTTAACTCACTTATAAGCATGACATTTTCTGTCTGTTTACTCCAAAAGGAAATGACAACAATGATTATTGGGTAAATATTTCCTTTAAAAATACGTCTGTATGTGTATTTATGTATATGTATCTATGTGTATATATTCATATTTAAATATATA
>JANHZT010008506.1:4754-18707 GCA_032468215.1 Stegonotus admiraltiensis | reverse complement strand
CCCACTGCAATATTCGCTCTAAGATGCAGAGAAATTTCCATCCACTTTGAGGTGGGGGGAGTGTGTCTTATAGTGCGAAAAATACTGTAATTACACATTAGATTGTGTCAAAGCCATCCCTATCACAGGCCAATTACTAAAAATGTAACTGAATCAGCTGCATTATTACATCTAGCATTACTTACTGAACTCACAGGAGGCGTTGGTATAGGAAGCAACCCTCCACCAGGAATCAGACTTGTCATTGTTGGAGCAGGAGCCAAGAGAGAGAGGGCTTTGGCTTCATCTGGAATTTTACCTGAAGAGCAAAATGGTTTTGTTATCAAAAGTAAGGTCACCTTTCAAATTTTATTCTTCTATTTACTATTTCCCTTCAACTTAAATATAGTAAAGAAAACAAAAAACTACAACAGCCTTTTAAAAAAAAGCAAAACAACACACGTCTTCCTTTCCCCTACTCCACTAGGAACAGTAAGTGAGCAAAACTACAATCTCATTACCGGATTTTTACTTTAAAAACTGAACAATGAGTAGATAATTATTTAACACTTTGAGCTATGGGTCACCTGTACTGGAAACTTAATGTTCATGAACCAAACGATATCAAGCATGGACGCTTTCGCAGGACGTTGTTTCACGGTGATCGAAAGGTGTGTTACACATGACAACCGTTCGTGTTGGCTGCATCACTAATAGCACACAGAACATCAGATACAGAAAAGAAGAACATTTTTTAAAGTTTAATCCCCAGAAATGGCAAATAACCAAATCAGTCAAAAAGAAAAAATAGGAAACAGGAGTGTGCTAAGCAAAAACTGGCCTTTTCTTCTGCTGAAAGTGGCTGTGAAAAATATTGCCAGTTGATCACCAGTTGTCAATCTGGTACAACAAATCAAGCAAGGCAAGAAACATAACGATTCATAGTTTAAGTACTTTGACCTAACAAGGCTCACAGCTCTGTAGCATTATGAGGGATAGTGTAATCTAGTCTTTACAAAAATATTTACTTGATCACTGGCATGTTTGTTATATCTGCATAATGTCAGTGCAGCTGATCCACTGTTGTTTTTACAAGATGACAAGGAGATTCTGTCTCTCGCTATACATATTCAGGGAGCAAGGCTTACCTCAATAAAATTGTTCGAGCTCTTAACTCAGAAATGTTTCACGTTAGGGATTGAAAATTAGGATAAAAATACTTTAAATAATTAAATAAAAATTATTTCACACTAACCATGGTTATCCATATTTGAATAATTTGATTGAGTTGATCTTTACTAAAAATGTACTTTAAGGATAACCAATTTATACTACTCTTTAAGATGCTTTACAGCGGCTAACTACTATATTTGTGTGTTATGCCCAAACAATCTAAATGTAAATATTTTAAGCACAGGACTACTAAAAGGATTAGTTCCTAATCTATCCAGAAATTAAAGACTGCAGATGACAAAGTACTCTGCCAAGGAGCCACCGTCTGAAATAACTGTTACTTATTAGAGCAAGCACAAGAATTTAAGTCAATCTGGCCTCATAAAGCATCAATTATCTAGAATTATAATAGCATTTATAGTAAGAAAAAACACAGTATTTTTATTTTAAAATCCTCACCAACTAATCTACTAATGCTATAATGTTCCATTAAAAAAGCCACAGACATAATGTAGATAACAACACAGATCTCCATATTAAGCTCAAAAAGTTATTCCACTTTAAATGGGAAGATGTTTCTGATGTTAAAAAGTTACCTGAAGATCTATATTAAACATTCTGACAATTTGAGTTTTGGAAGGTTATTATTTAAAACTTTTATATATAAAAGTTGAAACACTGTAAACTTTGATTGAGAGGAAAGATTAAACCAGCTACATAAAAACCATATTATAGTTCCACTTGATTGAATGGATTTAAAAATAATACGATCCTGACTGAAATAGTAAGTGGACTGCATTTAAATTAAAGTATTTCAAACCCAATTTCCTATCGTTCTATAGGCCTAGAAAGTTCAAGTGCACATTCCAAAATAAATGCTTATAAACTGCAGTCTTCCATGACCATATCTAATTGGGATTTCTCCTACTGATGAAAGACATTTAATCCAATCAAGGCACCCAAAGTCAAAGGAAAGTAACTAATTTTCAATGATTTTCCTCTCCCCTGTAAATTTCCTCATTCCTGAAAGCAGCATGGGAAATCATACAGAGAAATGAAAAGTCATAAAGTAACTTCTCTCACTTAATTGAGAAACCTTTGATCAGCGGGTGGCCACCAAGTAAATATAACAGATAGCAACTTATAGTAAATACTGAACTTTCTAACCTATACCTACATGTTATTTACTAGAAAACAAGCCTTCTTTTAAAAAGCAACAAAATGAATATCTATCTTCAAAATTAAAAAAAATAAAATAATTTTTAAACATCTGCTAAAAACAGACTTACATCCAGAAAGGGCCCAACTGTACCTCACTGAACTTGTGCAAGACCAAAGTTTTACTTCAGTAAATTATTCCAGACTAAATATCACTGCATGTTTTCAATGTAATCATAAAAAGGTAACAACAAAAATGTATAAAAATGTATTTGAATAGTTATTTTGGCAAAAGACATTCCCATGCACAGGACTCCTTAAGCACACAACACTCAGCACTGGTGATGGCTCAAATGACACTTAAAAGCAATGATGTAAAAGCATAGACATGCACAAAAGGTTTTTACTCAGAACTAGACTATGTCACTTTAAACTGATTAATAGCTCTAACTACTACTTCAACCTGTGTAATATAATTCTATCAATTTAAAGCTTCTATCAAAAGTTTCAGCCCCTTACATTTCTAAATAATTTGTAGCTTTAGTATAGATCCTGCTGGTCCATTAGATAAACCAAAATTTCCAGTAGGCTTTACTGCTAATTGTGTAATTCCCTATTTACTCATAAAATTATCAGAGCACAGTAAAATATTTTTAATGAAAAAAGATATGCAAAACTATGATAAAAGATGCCAAAAATAATTTGTGAACTCTCATCCCTGTTGCAAAAAAAAAGTAGCAAAAGTTATTGTTCTTGGGAAGGTTCTGTAGAAAATATTCAAATTCTATGTGTCTGTTAATCCGAGACAGACTGTCATAATCATGTGCCAAGACGCAAGAAAAAAAAATAGTGATGCTTGTCACCTTCTCACAGAATGCTACAGTGAAGAGAAGACAATATACAAAACAAACACTGGTCAGCACAGTTATTTTGAGTATTCCCTATTTTTTTTTTAGATTTGTTACAGAAATTAGGATATTGAATATCAAAATTAAATAAATAGAAAGCCTATTAGCCTTGAAATAACATTAGCCTTCTTGATATCATATTACCAATGTTTATATGCTCTGCAGTTCAAATTTCAATGGGAAATCTCAACAGGCTTCCAGAAAGCTTAGGCATGAAGGAGAACATTTGCTCAAATACATATTTTGAAAAGTAACAGAGAAGTTCAAGGTGGGGGCATGGGGAAAGAAAGTTTCTGAAGACATTACAGAAGAAATGAACACTTCAAAACTTAGTCCATAGAAATCAATGCATAATATAGAAGCTGAATTATATGGAGATAATGTAAATAATTTGATCACTTCATCTGATACTCAACAGTCCTAATTAAGAATACAGAAATTATTTCCACTGATTTCAAATTATCTAAACTTAAAATTGCACTTACAGTTTAAATGTAAAGTCTAAATTGACTTCAGAATTATGTCAGCTCTTACTGACACAGTATTAGTTCCACAGAATAGATTTAAAATGAATCATGAATTCCTATAACAGAACAGCATTTTTACAGAACTGAAAAACCAGTTCACAAATAGAAACAAAAGAATTACAGCAAGAAAGGGACAAAATTAAAAGAAGAAGAAGAAAAATAAAGCAAAACAAAATAATAAAACAGAGACAGGGCGTCCATCTTCTGCAGGCCAGACTTCGTTCTCATTTTCCCCCATGAAGTTGTCACTTGGCGGCAGGTTTAGTGGCATGGCAAACAATGCCTAATTCAGGCAAGTGTAACAGGTCTGCCTTGGCCAGTCTAGTCATCTAATAATGCACAAATATCACACAGAGAAAACATACAAAACCAAATTAATAGTCAAAATCCATCTACCAGAAAATGTGGACATAAAAGTTCAGAATGATGATTAAAGGTGGTGTCAGATGTATTTCAATCTTGTCATCTCTCTAACTAGACCGAAGTCAGAGAGAAATCTCAAATACACATAAAATGAGAAGGGGACCACGCATTTTGACAATGTAATGTTGCACTGTATCCAAAATCACCAAGTTAATCATGAAGTATGAATTATATATTTGACATCATTTTACTATTCAGTGAAGCTATTGCCATGCAACGCTGAGAGTAATTCCTGACAGACAAGATGAACATTTTAAAAAGGTCTTAACATTCTTCCCTCCCCGTGTCTGGATTTTGTACAATAATAAATTCATAAATATTAGGTATCACACTATTTGTATTTCCCAGTAGAGAGTAGATCAACAGAGCATGTGTGCTCTACATCCTATTTAACTCTCTACTTTTCATATGAAATCCAAGAAAACTGCTATATATTTGGTATATATAAGCCCATGGATTTGATCTGAGCATTTTACTTTAATAAACCATATGAATCACTTGTAATTAAACTCAAAATTTAAATAATTAAATTATATTTACCCAGCACTGACTGCAGAGGAATAGCTTTGCATACTTACTTTGGAATAGCTTCTAATAGGCTTACTTTTAGGTAGGCTTATTGGTAGAAAAATCCTTCCCAATCCAAGTATCTTTCCACTGTGTTCAATGAATTCCTCAAATTCTCAGCCAAAACAGCTGGCTAAAAATTATATTAACTGAAATTTAACATATCTGGGAAGTACAAAGCTGGGAAGATCACCACATAAATTCAGAGATTTGGAAAAAGAATTTACACTGGAGGAGGGAGTAAATGCCAACGACTGCTGCAATCTCTTCAATAGTTTTTACATGTATCAATTTTTTATTCCCATGCAGACAGTTAAAATGGTAAATTTTAGACAAAATTCAAACTGATAGATTATATGCATAATCCTTGATGTAGTATCATACTGACTTTATACCACATAATAGGGGATACATTTTTAAAAATAACTCACTGAGGGAGGAATTACAACTTTACAAAGTGCCATTGTAATATAAATGACTTAGCTTTCTGTTAACTCATCTTATTATTGAGCCAAATATTAAGGGAGAGAATAGGGCTAAGGAACACCACTAAATCCTCTGCATTAGTCTATCAGAAACACAGTAAAGTTAGTAAAGAGAGATTTTTCAGTTGGAGAAATCTTTGTGTCTTTCTGGGCTGTTTTTAGCACAAAGACAAGTAGAAGAACAGAAATTGTCTTTTCATATGCTCTTCTACTCCAGGCATGGAAAATCCAGAGATACATGAAGGAGAGCTGGTATATTCTCTGTTGTATCCTTATTAGAAATCAAATATAAAAATACAAGCGAGATTATAATTTAGATCAGAAGTACAAATCAATATATTAAGACTAAAAAAATTCAAAGATGTACAAATGTAACTTTTGATAACTATGCTAGTTTATGAAGCTGCTCCAATATATTGTTGTAGACAAAGGGAATAGATGAACACAATAAAGCAATATTTTTATATATTTGCTCTTCCTGAATAAACCATATTAAACATCAGTACAAGCAAAATGAATTAGCAAAAATTACATGACTTAATTTACTAATACTTTTAAGTCGTCGCTCTTATCAGACAATTTTGCTTTTAAAACAAAATAAAGAAACTCATTTGTAATATTCTCTATCCAGATATGTCCACATTTTTGCACTGGAAAAAAACATGTTACTTAAAAAAAGAACTATTCCACATTGTGTTCCTGTAGTCGAACTATATAACTGTACTATAATTAATATATTCCTTTCTATATATATAGTGATAGTTTGGTGTAATGGTTAAAGCATCAGGCTAGAAACCAGGGAACCGTGAGTTCTAGTCCCTGTTCGAGCACAAAGCCAGATGGATAACCTTGGGTCAGTAGCTTTCTCTCAGCCCTAGGAAGGAAGCAATGGCAAACCATTTCTGAAAAACAGCCAGAAGACAGAGTGATACCCATGCCTGGAGCCTCGCGTTCCCTAGCAGAAAAATTATAAGGACTAAGAAAAGCAAGTAAAGATGTAACAGCACCAACAGATACTTTTTTGATATTTGTATTTTAGCAAATAATCTTCCACAGCCCAAAGAGCTATGAAGCTATTTTAAAATTAATAATAAATGCAATATGGACAGAAAAAACAATCTTTCAGATTACACACAGGCCTATCAAGGGAGCTTCTCATTCTACAGTCATTCATTAAAATGCTAAACAATAATCCATGTTAATTGGATAAAGGTATTACAAAAGAAAAATGGAATAAACAAACACGTGAGAAAAACTGAAATCGCAAAGGAAGCCAATATACAGGCTGCATAGAACTGTTCAAATGGTTTATGGAAAGCAAAAGTTTAGCATAAGCTAATAATGCTAAGAATAACAGAAAGGATTTCTTTAGATATGTTCACAATAAATAAAAATGAAGATGGCAAACTGTTAACAGATAACAAAATAAATACAGAGCTATTCAATCCCTCTTTTAGTTCAGTTTCTTTTTTAATGAACAAAAGAATTTTGTCAAGAAATTAGGAAAAGCAATAGGTTGTGATGCTTCAATTTGGAGTTGTACTCAGTAATCTAAACAAACTTTTTAAATTCTGTGGCTGAAGCTTGGGGATAGCAGAAACATGGCTGGGAATTATCTTTTTTTATTTTGAATGAGTTTAAATTTCCAGGGCTAGATGAATTACATGCTACATGAAATAACTAATAGTCTTGGCTGAATTGAGCAAGTGCCAGATGACTAGAAGAGAGACAATAATGTCCCTATCTTCAAAGAGAGGAAAAAGATTCAGAAAAGTATGTGCCAGTCAGCATGACATCAATACTTAGGAAAATTTTGGAGAAGATAAAAGAAATTAATTTGGAAAAATATACTTACTTACTTACCAAATGTTAGCATGGACAAATCTTGTCAAAGTAATCTTATGTCATTTTTGACTGAGTACTTCTTGAACACATTTTGGGAATGCTGTATATTTAGTGCACAAGACATTTCAAAAAGTAACTCGTGACATTATTAACAAAATAGTTAAGTAAGGACTGGGTGACAATTAAGTGGACACAGCTGGGTCAGAAATCATACTCAGCGGGTGCATATTGATGGCTGATCATCAAATCAGAGAGGTTATCATACAGAATGCCACAAAGATCAGTCCTGTGTCTTCAACTCTTCAATATTTTTATTAATCATTTATAATTGGATGAAGAAAAGAAAATGCTTCTAAAATTTGTGGGGAACATAATACAATGAGCTAGTTAATGCACCCATAGTCAGAACTAAAATAAGTAATGATCTTGACTGATTTGGGGAATGGTCTAAAAGTAAGAGAATAAAATTAAACAGATATAAGCACAAAACTTTTCCTTAGGAAACAACCATTAAATGTACAAGCATAGGATGGAAAATATATAACCTGGAAATACTTAGAAAAAAGGCAAATCTGTCTGAATCATGGCAAATACTATTTCTACTTCTTTCTGTTTTGGTCAAAATAGTATAGTACTTCAAGGAGGATTCAAAGAAGTTGTTGTAGATCCAGAAAAGAGCAATGAGAAACTAGAAACTAAATATTATGAAGTGATATTGCAGAGATTGTACATGCTTAGACTTGAGGGGGAAAAACACAACTGAGGGAAAATACGATAGAAGTCTTTAAATATCTGATGTTACAAGAAGCCAAAAGGTAAATAACCAAAAAATAATTTAAATTTCAGAAAGGCAGACTTTGACTGTTAGAAGAAACTTTCTAACAGTAAGAGCAATTCATAAACGAACCAGATGCTGTTAATTCTATATTTTTAACTGATTTATAGAAAACAAAAGGCTGAGGATGTAAAGGCTGCAAATGTCACTCCCTGAGGGAGATGGGCAATCTAGAAACAAACAAAAAAAAAGGGGGGAAATGCTGAAATCAGTGGTTTCTAGCCTAGACAGAACCATTAAAGCAAAAGTAAGTCAGACACCTCCAAGAGTCACCCTGTATCCCACCAAATAGTTTTAATTCAGAAGGGAGGTAATATATACCTAAAGTTTAAACCCTGCAGTTGTAAGGTTGCAGTGGACAATCAACTGTTAAGCTTGAAACATGCTGTGCCTTCACTGAGTGCCATGTCACTTGTATCCTCACTCTTGAATTATTTGTATTTTTGTTCAAAATCCCACCTTTTAACTTCTGCCTGAATAATTAGAATTGTACTTATGGTTTTCAACTGCTGTTCCCAACATTTTCCTTTCTACCAACTATGAACTATGAATGAATTATTAGTAATAACATTTTTCTAAATCCTCTCTTACCTACATGGCTATTCCACTTTCTTGCCTCTCTACTGAAGCTACAAAAGTGGCCTTCAGATATAAGTACTGAGCTAACAAAAGCTAATACAGAAATAACTGATCATATAAATATTTTGCAACACTAATATAAAAAATAAATGCACTCTAATACTAACATAGTCCAAATAAACCCATAGAACACCCCACTTAACTAAAACAATAATATTAGAAGTAAATACAGGAACAGCTTTTTAGGAAGGCCTTTGCCTTGAAAAATGGCATGGACATAAAAAATATCCTTAAGTTAAAATGGCTAAAACCTTACGCTGTATGTGATTTCTCATGGGAGATTTGATTTCAGTCATTTTAAATATTCAATTTTCAAAATATTTAATTTTGAGATTACCTGAAGCAATTTGGGGATCTTGGTGTGGTGTTGACCTCCACTAAGTAACTACTCTCTATAATATATCACTTTTTGTATCATTTTATTACTGGAAAAGATATAACTATCTTGGAAAAATTATTCTATTTTTATAACTCATAATAAAAACTAAAAAATATGGTTTCTATTGCTGTAACAAAGACGTGTGCTCAGCTTTATTTAATTAAAAATATGTTTAGGACATAAATATGTCTATGTTGTTCAATTCACTTTTTGTAGGCAAATGGCGAACAACACATATTGGAACAAAAAGGATTAGTGAAAGAAGCAAGTCCTAATCCTTGTAAAAGACTACATTAAGGAAAGTATCCACATATTTGCTGAAAAAAAACATATGGAACAAACTGACAGAGTGGAGACCACAAAAATGAAAAAAACCATACTGAAAATACCAACCTTCTGCACAGGGTACAACTATCAGAGCTCTGTCAATAAAAACTGTGTTTGTTAGATGCTGGGCCACACCAACACTTGAAGACTCCCGAAACTTAATATAACATACTTTGGAAGAAAAAGCAAGCGGTGCATTGCTGCAAGAAAAAGAAAACCAATTAGTTGTTACAGTTTCATCTTTTTTTAAGCTGTGCTCAAAAGCAATTGTGAACTCATAAACACCAAAAAATAAAAATTAAGACTTATATTTTTCAATATCATTTTAATGCATCTTACGCTGATGCATATGAAAGTTAATTATAGAAGATATCAGTTCTTCTACAGATTCTTAATTTCTTCTATGTCTACTTCATATGTGGTTAAGAATATCAAGCTTTTGCCAGACAATATCGCTCAACAACTGAGTTTCCTATTTACTCCATAATATAATATAATATACATCTAAGCATAATCATAGCCTTGTTGATAAAACATTGTTTTACTACCATTGTTTAAAAGTAACTATAAATATTCCACTTTTTATAAACTAGTTGACTCCAATAATGCTTTAATAAGTGTCACATGACCCTTCTATAATTAGCCTATATAGATAAGACCTTCTAAACAACTTAGGCTGATTTTGAAAAACCACAGTTCAATCTATCTAGCTAACTTCTAATTCATAGACATTTCTATGAACTGAAGTCAATCTGGAATAAAGATGGTGCATTATGTAACATATGAACTATAATTATGCTAATATATTTAAGAAATGGTTTAAGAGAAACCATCTGAAAATGTTTTCCAAAGCACACCTGACTTCTATGTCTTCCTTTGAATGCCTTATTTCTTTCTTACATTATCATTCCTTCTTTGATATTAAACCTGCAGGGTCATTTTTAACATTTTGATATAACATTTACAAAGTAAGAGTATTTCAGTCTATATAGAATGCTTCCAATTATTTTCCTCTGCACAGGTTGTAATCTTAAAAGGCTTAAAATTAATAACTATTTTGGGTTCAAATTGTGAGATACAATGTTGATAATCAAACTGCAAATATATTATTAATACTCATATTTCTGTTACAAAGCCTGTCAAAACGGCTAAAATTTTAATACATTTAACAACTGGATTAATTGCAGGCATGTAAGACCAAAATCTGAACTAGAATATTGTAGCCAATAAGTAGCATATCCACTATTATAGTGCTGATCTATTAGGAGTCTTCTGCATTGGCATTCAAATTTTAAAAGCTATTAATAATAATGCTAATTGCACAAATCGTTCATATTTAGCTTAGTTATGATTACTGCACATTAGAAAATAATACTTAATAAAGCATGTTTCAAAGACTACAATTCTTTATTTTGTATTAATTAATATTTCAATTAATTATTAATCTGTTCACACTCAGTAAACAGAAAACAGAACAGAAAAAATTCAACATCAGTTAATTCAAAGTAATATATAATGAGACAAAATACCCTGATCTCAAAAATGGTAATTTGGTCTTTAATGGCAAAACTGTTAACTGTCATAATGAAGGTTAACAGTAGAAGGATCATGGATAACTTTAGGTCAATTACTGAAGCAGTGAAATATGCAAATTTATTCAGAAAGCAATAAAAATGAAATCCAAAACTAAGCAACAAAAATATATTTAGTTATTCAATATTTCGACTGTGTGCAGTTTGAATTTACTGAAGAGAGTTTGTTGTAAGGAGACTAAAAGGTTTTTGAATTCAAAAAAGAAACAACATAAAAGGTCAGTGACCAACAGTTTGTTTTATCTTAAGAAGCGTATATGGACAATCTAGGGCACATATGCAGACTCCCAAAATTCCAGGATTGCAGCACTGGCATTTTGTAGTAAAAAAGCTATTTTGGCAGAGCAGATTCTGGCTATTTTACTGGTGATGAGGAATCCAGAGTGGGGATGATATAATTCTCTCTTTCAGAGATGTCCCATTCCTTTCCTGCTATTAAATCAAAAGAAATATTAAAAGGGAATGCAATTCTAAAACTTTTCTTTTTTCTAAAGCATCTTTTTTATCAAATCCTGTTGTTTTGTAAACCATGGTGCTTTATTTGAACATGCTGCACTAATCGAGCTAATTAAGGTTTATTTAATAAAGGTTAACAAAGTCATGGCTTATGTGATACATGAAAATAACCAATAGAAAGTATTTTTCTGTGCCATATATATCAGGATCTGTTGGGGAGATTGTTGGAAGTCTGGAGAAGGCTATTTATGAAAAGTAAATGTTGATTTAAGTATATCTTGGCTTTTCTAATAAAACAATTATTTTTACATTCTATATCTTTCACATGCCAAGAATTTAAAAATAAATTTAGATTTTTATTGTATACTGTTATCAATAAATTATAATGAAGGAATGGCAAGGCCAAGGATCAAAGTAAGAAAATTATTCCCCAAAATTAAAAAAGCTAAAAAAAGAAGAAAAACATCAATGAAGAAAGCAAAATTTTCAAATTCTAAATCCTAATAGCTATCCTATTTATTATCCCAATAGATAATAAAACTTTATTTTATTATCAGCTATCATCACTTTTTATAAAGTTCAAAACACTGACTTCAGAGTCCTTGCTGAGATTCCCCATCCCAAAAAGATATGATGAGAAGGGACTCTGCGAAAGCTTCAAGAAAAATTGGAGGAACTAAATATGTACAACCTATAGGACAGCAGGAAATGGAGGGGAGGGAACATGATTGACAGTCTGAAACCTTTAAATATATTAAGGGTGTGGATGAAGTACTAGAAGGCAGTATTTTTAGTATTAAGAAAAAATCAAAACATAAGGGCATAGTCTCAAACTGATAGGAGGGAAATTCAAAAGCAATGTTTGAAAGATTGGGACCAGCTTCCAGCAGAAACAGTGGGTCAGTTATTAGTACTATTAGTACTATGTCCACTGTCTGACAAACATTTTAAAAATAAAATAAAAAATAAAAAAACCCTCAAAAGACAGGCTAGATGGACTACTAGAGGTCTTTTTCTGACATCAGTTTTCCATGTTTTTATGTTTCCTTTTCTGTGGAATGTCCATCAGAATTAAGTCTACATTCACTTCTAGTATTCTGGAAGCTTTTTAAGAACATGTCTTTTTCAACGGCAGATCAGTAAAGCAACAGAAAAGTATGTATTAGTTAAGTCCATAAATATTTACTTTTGGGTATATCTTAACCTTAAGGTTTATCTTCTTAATAAAAAGAAACATGTCTGCTATCAGTGACATGTTTGGTACCTTTTATCACACAGCACATCCACGTGCAGAATTCTAACTACTTGATTATAACAAGTATTTGAACATGCCTTGGAAATGTTTCTGGGAAACCGTAACAATTCAACCTTCCCTGAACATTTTTGAAAGACTGTCAGACATGCATGTGGGGATTTTAGATTTTACATAAGGTGATACAGTATCTGCGATTGACCGTACCGTGTTACAAGGAAGAACCTCCATTTATCTCCAATATTAAACTAAAGATGCCTTAAATAGGTTGCAATTCCTATCCTAACCGTACTGAAATTGGCGGTTTCAGCCCATGAAAATTTCATTAAGCCCTGTTCCAATCAAGTAAGCAAAGGACGGAAGCTCTACAGGGTTGGTTGAAAGACTAAGGCTGATAAACTGCACAGCAGAATCAATTCGAGCGGTTGGATGAGCTGAGGGGGAGAAGCTTCTGGGAAGGGCTGCCCTTGCCGCATCTTTTCCAAAGCCAAACAAACGGAAAGAGCCCATCTGCAGAGGGCTCGGATCAGGGCTTCTAACAAAGAAGCGCCAACCTCAAAGTCGGAGGCATTTCTCACAACGCCCGCGAAAAGGAAAAGAATGATAGGACTGAGACGAAAGAGGAGGGAGAAAAATAAATCCGTGAATAGGTGCCATCTTCACTCCGGGCAACAATCCTCTCAGAAAGCAAAAGCCTTAAAACGGAGCTACTACCAGCCACCCACAAGCAAAATGGAGGGCGCAGCATCCGGTCAGTTTTTTTAAAAAAAATATATACCCCTTTCCTTAAAAGACAGTCATTCCCGCCATTCTCTATGGCTTCCCGGGCCTCACTTACTCCGGAGGGTAAAGGCGTAACTCCTCAATGTCACCTAGGAAACCGAAGAGCGTCCGCATCTGCTCACTAGTAACCGCGGAGGATAAATTAGTGACTTGAATAACCGAAGTAGGAGTTAAAGGAAAGCCGAGGGGGACCCCGATTCCACCGCTGTTCATCATGATGGCGGCGGCAATTTCTCTATCTGACCCAAACCAACGCACGTAAGCGAGGAGACGGAAGTTACCATAGAAAAGACGTCTTGTCCTAGAGTGTATATAAGTAACGATGTTTCCGTTCACGTGGTATTCTATGAGGTGGGAAGCGTTAACAGCGCTTCCCCTGCGGGCATGGCTTTCCTAGAAAGGTGGTTTTGTACAGGAGGGTGGGGGGAGTCCTAATTTGGACTGTCGTTGTTAACCAGGGGTGATAAATGATCTCGCCACTATTGGAATTGAAGTCCAGCACGTCTGAAAAGGAACAACTTGGAGAGGACAGCTCTATGGTCAAAGCGAGCTGCACTGGCTCCCAGTGGTCTTCCGGGTGCGCTTCAAGGTGTTGGTGACTACCTTTAAAGCGCTCCATGGCTTA
>JANHZT010008503.1:40526-59468 GCA_032468215.1 Stegonotus admiraltiensis | reverse complement strand
TGCATTTTGTTTTTCTTGCCTAAATGTAGAACCTTACTTTTTTCACCACTGAATTTCATTTTGTTAGATAGCGCCCAGTGTTCAAGTTTGTAAAGATCCTTCTGTATCTTAAGCCTATCTTCTAGAGTGTTGGCTATTCCTGCTAGCTTGGTGTCGTCTGCAAATTTGATGAGTTCCCCATCTATCCCCTCATCCAAATCATTGATGATATTGAAGAGTACTGGGGCTAAAACAGAGCCTTGGGGTACCCCACTGCATACTTCCCTCCATGTAGATGCAGTTCCATTGAGGACTACACATTAAGTGCGGTTGGTCAGCCAGTTAGAGAATCCATCTGGTGGTGATGCTGTCTAACCCACATTTATGGTCTACTTTGTCAAATGCCTTACTGAAGTCCAAGTGAATTATATTGACGGCATTCCTCTAGTGCACTAATTTTGTCACTTTGTCAAAGAATGCAATAAGATTTGTCTGATATTATCTGTTTTTGACAAACCTATATTGGCTTTTGGTTATTACTTTGTTTGCTTCTAGGTAACTCTCGCTAGTTAGTAACTATACTACCTAATTTATATTAGGTATAAAATAACAGTTTGCATCTTGGTCTCTATTTTTTTCCTAAGAGAAAATCTGTTACTTGACTGCATACTGCAAATGTAATTACACTTTAATACAGGTGGTGCTCGACTTACAATTCATTTAGTGACCATTCAAGTTACAACAGCACTGAAAAAAGTGACTTATGACCAAACGCAGGGGGAAGTGTGGGGGGGTCATGTGCACATGTGCGGGAGGGCAGGATGCATTGAATTATGGATGTGGGCACCTGCACCCGCAACCCCCCATGCTCCACCCGCTTTTGGCATGCGACGGCAAAAAGGTTGCCATCACTGCCCTAGGACAATGATGGCGAACCTTTTAGACACCGAGTGCCCAAATTGCGCGCGCGCATGCCCAAACTGAAAGTCGTGCATCCATACATGAATGCGCACGAGCCGACATACATGTGTGCATGCATGGAATGCACACATATGTATCCACACAGACATGCGCACATGTGCAGCAGAGACCCAAAAACCAGCTGGCTGGCGGGAGGCGGGGCATCCCAACACTGGCAGCGCAGCAAGAGGTAAGATCTTTTTCTTTCGTGAGCTTGTTTCCTCGTTTGCAGGGAAACAGAAGCTCATGAAAGAAACGCCACGGAGATGTGACGTGGGGTGACGGCCCACGTGCTAGCAGGGAGGGCTCTGTGTGCCACCTCTGGCATGCGTGCCATAGGTTCAACATCACGGCCCTAGGATATGCTTCCATTATATATTGCATTTCTATAGTGCATCCTTCCAATTACTTTGTACTTAGCACAGTATTTTAATTATAAATATGTTTCATTGCATTAATCTCTGAAAAGTACCATTTATTTATATACCAGCCTAACATCTGGGAAAGTACTTTTTAATGCTTTTAATACAACTCACCTAGAAAAGCATCGTACACATACCAGCTCATCCACATCCCAGAGGCTAACCAATGCATCAGCACTTCCAGTAGCAAAATACTTGCCCGTTGGATCAAACTTGATACAAATGCAATTTGAGGGGTGGGCATTAATTGACTGAATGGGTTTCAGCTCTGGGTAACTGCAGAAAAGAAATAAAAAGTTTATTAAATGTACATACAATTCACTAACTAGGACATACCCTGAAATCTTGTTTAGCAATCTCTAAATGTAAGGCAGGCTCCTTATTATATACCAGGAGCCACAAGCTACATAGTCGAATAGCACATCTTACTTTATTTTAGCACCAAAGAGCTATAAGCAAATATAAAAGAGAGTGCATGGTCCCTTTAATACATTTTTAAAAAATTAAACAAAGGCAGAAAAGTTTGTAGTTCATAAAGGTTTATTCTACATCAATATAAGGATCTAACAAGATGCTGTTCGTTTTGCTGCAAAAAGTATGTCTATCCTAATCTGGAAAGACTGCTAAAAGGCAAAGAAAATTGAGATATTTTGAAAAGAAGGGAGGTTGCTTCATGGTTTGCACACATAAGGAAATGAGAACACACAGGACAATAATCACCCTTATTTAAGTCAGTTCAAATACAAGAAGGAAATTTGTTTTAGCATAATAAAGATCTAAGCAGACCCTAATAGTGAAATTCCTCTTCTGCTAGCAAATCTGGTGCCTGAATCTGGATCTGAGATCGTATGCCAATATTCCTCCCCTGGTTAAGTGATAAACTGATTAAAAAGAGGAAAATAGGATATGACACTTCTTATTTAGTTTTAAAATACTTGCCTAGTAGTCCTTCCTTGGAATACCTTTCATTAGTGTCAAAACGGAGCAGAGAATTGAAATAAAAATCCCTACTTGACTACACAGCTCACTAGGTGACTTTAACTCCAGAGCTTCTCAAAATATTGTTGAGAAAACAAGGAGATATCTCCATGTTTGCCATCTCACATTCCTTGAAGAGCAATTAAAAATAAGTTATCTAAGGTGAAGAATGAAAAATATGGCAGTGGCCACCATTAAGAAGTGAAGAATTAAATTCATGATACCTTGGATCTTAATATTAGTACTTCAGGAACAATAAATGGGACAGAAAGAACTCTTATGAGGAAACACTTTTTAGAGATACCCATGAAAATAGAATAGTATTTATGTTGGGTTCTTGGTACTCTCTCAGCTTGATTGTTTTCTATCAAGCCAGCATGCAAGGAAATAGCCAAGCTCAGAGAGCACCAACAACTCAATAGTTGAACCTTTGCTATATATGTTCTCTTCTATTTGCTTTACATTTTATGATCCTGAAATGAGAAGATACTGCAAAAAGCTTTACAGATGCGAATAATATCACTGAAATCCTGATATAAATTCCAATTAGAAGCAAAATGGAAGGCAGAACAAAGAAAAAATATCTATAAACAAGGCTGCATCTATGTAAAAGGCAAATACTCTTTTCCATCACCACTTAGATCAAAAGACAGGACAGCCAACTCACTGGCTGTCCTTCCTAGTAAAGGCCACGGAGAAAGTACCTGAGGATGTTGATGCATCCGTTGCCATTGGTGAGGAAAAACATGTTGTTGTCATTGTTCCAAGATATCTCATTCACCTCAAACTTGAATTGCTCTTCAGCTTTGGACCGATGTGTCTTAGCATCAATGAATGTGACAACATCATCTTTATTTCCTACTGCAATAGTCTGGCCATCAGGGCTCCAGCAGATGTTAATGTTTTCCCCTGTAAAGGAGAAAAGGGAAAAACAAACCTTCTGATTTACTAATTGCAGCAATAACAATTTACACAGGCTTTTGTATTTGTAAAGCAAGGATAATAGAAAATATAACTTTATAATACAACAATTATTAACTAACTATTGTAAGAGTGCATTTCAGATTTGGCCATGCCTATTTATCTGAAGAGAAAAGAAAGAGAATGATTTGGTCAAATATCACGAAAATCAAGTTGTTTCTCCCATAAAAGCAACATCTATTAAAATCATGTGTTCATAGATATATTGGTCACTTTATATGATGATCAGGAAGCAACAGTTAGAATTAAATATGGAGTAATTTTGCCCCCAAGAGTTCTTATTTAATTAAGAAGAAAAATACCTTTTGTATTCACTGTGTCAATGCACTTAGTGGTTCGAACATCCCATATACGAATGGTTTTATCACCAGATGCTGTAACAAATAGATCTGGGTTACTAGGATGCCAACACAACTGATCCACACTATCTCCATGACCACGGTAATTGTTTTCCTTGACCTGAAGGGCAAAAAGTACAAAAATCTTCAACAAACTCTTCTGCCCTTCACAATCATTTTATCCCTTCATCATAATCTAAACGCCACTATATATAGTTGACTGTGCAGGATTTGATTCAAGAATTCTCTATATGCACTTTGACAGAATTATAGAGGAACCGTTGACTAAATAAGAAGGTGGAAGGTACTCCACTACCTTGCCCTACAGTCTTCCTCTGTAAACAACTTTTCTCCTATGGTTTAAAGATAACAATTAATTTAGTTTACTGGTATTAAACAGTAACAGAGTTGGAAGGGGCTTGGAGGTCATCTAGTCCAACCCCCTGCTCAGGAGGAGACCTGGACTAGGGATTCGAACCGCCGACCTTTCTGATCGACAAGCTCAGTGTCTTAGCCACTGAGCCACCTAGTCAAGCAACCATCGCCGATGACCCAAGCAAGGAGTTTTATGAACTCAAGAGAAGACTCGATCGATATTCATAAGCCGGGCAAAACGATCTGCATCCGCTTCCAACATACGGAAGCCACCAAGCAATGCAACCCAAAGCGAGTCCCACTAAATCCAAGGCAGGCTGGTTTTCAATCCGTTATTGTCCCCCTTTCAAAAAAAAAGGGGGGGGCCTCCAATTCCCACATCGGCCGTCGAGAGTCCAATCAAGCTCTCCAGCCGCTGCTGGCACTTCTTTCCCCTCCTCCGTCCCTGCACTCACCAGCCGGTCTTTATCCAGCACGAAGACGCTGGCGGTCTTGTCGAAAGAGCCGGAGGCCAAACGGTGGCCGCAGCAGCTCCAGGCCACCGAGTGGACCTTGGCCCCGTGCGCAGGGAATTCGCGGCTCCGCGTGTTAGCCCGGAACTTCTCCTGCATGTCCTTCACGTAAGGAGAAACAGCCATGGTAGCCGAGCCTGGCTCGAGCCAGCAAAACCGCCGCCCCCTCCCCGCCGAACCACTTTCCTTCCGAGTTGCAAAGGTTCTACTTCCGGTACGATATTCATGTGGGTAAAGCGGGGGGGGGAGTTTCTTGAGGAACGGGTTTCTGAGCGCCGTTAGAGATATAAATGTGCAGAGGCGTTCTTTACCATCGAAACGCGCTTTTACTTTTATCTCTTGGCATCTCTTTGATGTGATCGTTTATCCGAGTGGTGAAACTTTCTCTTCATTGCTTCTCGGGAAAGCGAGCTGCGGCTTCTAAAGGAAAAACGTCAGCTCGTTTAACTGGGGGGAAAAATAGAATGCCGTGTTTTACGATAAAATTTAAAATCTACAGCGAGAGATTCTATGGAAGAAAAAGCGTTTTATTTATATCTGCTACTCAACCTAATTAATGCCGCCCAGCTTATGACATACACTATAGAGAAAGTTTCGCTTATTTGCCCTTTTTCCTATCACACAGTATGAGAAAAAAAGAAAGTGGGAAGTCGGGTCCATTCACCAAAAATAAATCCTCTTTAACTGAAACTTTGTTTGTTTGTTTGTTTGTCAACAAATACGAGGAAACAAGTGTTATGGAATGATGGGACAAAGCAACATTCCGGGTCAGCCAGAGACAGTTGATTTGCGCCGTTCCAGAGCCAGATTGGTGTCTGCAACTCTGGACCCCAAAGAGTTTCGAAGCCTCTGTATTTATACATTTCCAAGACAAAGGATCTTGTGAGGACCGTAGTTTCCCCATATATGGTCAACATACCTTTCATACATTAATTATATGGTTAACATATATTTCATAGATTTGCTACATGTTAATTGACACTTCCTGATTACTCATACATCCATTAGTTTCCAGTTCATAAGATTATCTGGTTATTTTACCTAAACAGCCTTCCTAAGTTCAGTGATTACGGATGTGTAGATTTATTGTTATTTTGGTTAAGTGCATTCTTGACAGCAGACCCCTCAGAATACGTGCACCATCCGGGATGCCCTGCAGATGTCCGGCAGATGTCCTGGCCTAATTGACTGCCTAATTGACAGCCAGGCTCCTCGGAAAATATATATGTTACCCATAATGGAAATTAGCTGACTTAGTGCTGATTTAGTGTAATCTCCAAATGAGCACATTTCTTTCTTATAATACTAGAAATAAAGAGGGTCTTTCAGTGTACATATAGCTGATCCTGTATTATTCACAATACAGGTATCAGTATAGACATAGACACATGAAATATGGCACAAATAAAAGGATATAAATAAGCAAAACATAGCCCTAAACACATATAATGAGTACATATAAATGGGAACAGTAGGACAGGGATGGTAAGGATGCTGCTGCGCTTATGTACGCCCCCTTAGGGACCTCTTAAAAAACGTGTAAGGTCCACAGTAGACAGTTTAAGGTAAAAGGTATGGGGGTTAGAGAGACTAACAACAGGATCAGGTAGAGTGTTCCAGACATTTACTACTCTATTGCTGAAGTCGTATTTTCTGCAATCAAAATGAAATTGAAATGTTGGTTTCAAATCCATGGAAACCTCAAAAATCTGTGCCTGTGCAGGAAAGTCAAAAGGGAAATAAATGAAAAATATTGCAATATTTTCAAGAAACGTCGACGCATATGTGGAAGTGAGCAGTTCATCGGACTTCCAAGTGTTGATGTATATATAAGTCTGATACCTGCACCCTGCCAAACGAAAAAAGTTAGGTTGCAGAAGTTTGAGATTATTGAAATAGCAATCTTTGATGTGGCCAGGGTATCCTTTTAGGAAATTCCATGTTTTTGAAAGGTTTTCTTGTTCTCAAACTGCAGTTTTTACCAACATTGAGGCAAGAGCTATATTTGTTCAAACCATGCTTGTTGTGCAATTTTTGTAAGGTAGACAAAAGCTGTCCTCTTTGTCACTCTTACTGTTATATAAGGTCACTAAGAAAACAGTATGGTGGAATATCTGATTTTCTACTCCAAAGCGATCCCAAAGCCACTCTAAAGTTTTCCAAATTTTGCTTCAAGACTAGCAGTTATAAATATTTGGTGCTGTTATTTTGCTTAAATTGCATATGTGTGTGTGTGTGTGTATAATATGTTTATAACCTCAGTGAAATAGTGTGCTGTTGCTTTACATACCGTATTAAGGTTCATCAGTATTGTTCTTTTTCATGGTACTACAATAGAATGCAATCAAAATTTTGCAAAAGTGGAATTTCAAGGGTTCATTGGCATATAATCTGAATTTGGCTTAGTGGTAACCAAAAGACCTGCTTTAAGGGGTGCTTAAATCTGTCCCACAGGGCCAGCCTGGAAATAGCAAAGGACCGGCCCACGGTGCCTCTGGCAGCCAAGACAGGATGCCCCATTTTGGCTGGCAAAGTGCTGTAGGAGGCATCTGTCCCATCTTCCCCCTTCCCCCAGCCGGCCCACAGAGAACTATAATGCTCATACGGCCCTTGAAGAAATTCAGTTTGACACCCCTGTCACACAATATGTTATAAATTAATAATCCAAATTGTGTGCTTATGGCAATGATTTATTTTTGTAAGGATCTTAGTGTTTGACAAACTTATTTCATCATGAATACACACAAAGGTTGATATATTATGTACAGTATATTTTTGGAGAAAAATCTGTACAAAGGAACTGCTGATCCATCCCATTTCTTACTTACAAACTTTCTATCGTCAAGATGAGCTTTGCTTTGTCTACTGTAAGGAAAACAATTCCTGGAGGAGTGGGAGCGTGTTAACAAGGCAGAAAGGTAGAAGGAATGTATGCTAATTGGGGCCTTGAAGTTCTCACTTCTCAGTATAGTTATGGAAACTGCTGTGGGAATGCAACTGATATTTTCTTTTTATTAAGACAATACAAATAGCCCTCCACTTACAACCACAATTGAGCCCAAAATTTCTGTTGCTAAGTGAAACATTTGTTAGTGAGTTTTGCCTCATTTTATCACTTTTCTTGCCATGGTTTTTAAGTGAACCTCTTCAGCTGGTAAGTTCAGGGGTGAGTTCTACTTACCTTTACTACCGGTTCGCAATGGGGCCGGTCATAAGTCACTTTTTTCAGTGACATAATTTTGAATGGTCACTAAATGAACTGCTGTAAATCGAGGATTACCTGTAACTCTTTCTTGAGGATAATAGCAGAAAATGAGTGGAGAAGTAACTTGAGGCTTACTGATTATGAATATTTATGCTTAAATTATCTATTAGCTATGTATATGTATGGCTGTAATGTTTCCTCTTTTCCTGAAATGTATTTATGAGTGCATCCTTTTGTCTGTAGGAATACATCCCACTATTTTCTGGAGGGAAATTCCTCCAGTGTGCACTGAATGAATAACTGCAATGAGCCTTAATTATTTGCAGGGGGTGGGGTTTCCTATGTTTGATTCCACAGAAAAGGGTGTTAGAATGGGGATTCACAATTTTTGAACTGCAACCACGATCAACAGCTGCGACACCCCATAGGGTGAGTTCTGTGAGATTGAGTCCATGTACGTTTCCACTGCCACATAAAGACACTATTTAGGAGTGTGTGTAAGGCAGCAGTCTGGGTCTAAAAGTCTATTTTAGCTAGAGAGATTTGTTGAAAATGGCCCCTTCCATTCCAGTTCTCAGCTGCCCCTGCTCTGCTATGAGCTCAACTGAGCAATGACGGAAGGTCATTGGAAAGGAAAGGGGAATTTGGCTTTGGGTGGGTGAGTATGAGCTTTCTGTGTCGAACAAAGACTTTCCCCAAGTCTTGTTCCTCCCTGGTCAGAAACAAGCTAAGACATGAATACAAGGACCACAATAATCAACACAGGAAAGGAAAAGGGAAGGCCAGCCAAGAATACTCTCCAAATCCCGATGTGGATAGAAATCATATAGATAAGTAATCTGAAGGGGAAATGTAAAAATCTCTGGGAGGAATGCAAATGAGAAATTTGCAGTGTTGGGGCATTGTGCAGGAGGCTCCAGAGTTTATGAAACACTGGTTTGCAGTGGGAATGGTTAAATACACGGAGCAATGGAAATAGTAAAACTTAGCTGTCATGCTGTGCACAGGGAAATTGACAAATACATTGGATGCCTTTCCTGGGAGGAGAGGTGGTGGCAGTGGGACTCCTTTTGACTCAAGACTGCTGGGGGCAGTCTGAGTGCTAACTGAGATGTTTAAAAAAAACCTATGCCCTTCACCCCTTCCCTTGATCTGCTAGCCCCATCTGTGTGAAGAGATCAGGGTGACCTGGCTCCAATCTTTGGACTCCAGGAATATATCAGAGGAGAATAGAGTGGGAGTGCAGAACCTGCAATTATGCAGGGGCTTCCACCTGCAAAACAAGGGGTGAAGGCCAGTTGGAGAAGGAGCTATATTCATCACTGACAGCAGATCAAGTCAAGAAGGAATGTATGAGCACATGGGATAAAGCCTCAGAAGTTTTCCACTTTGTAAAAAAAAATCAACTAGACTGCAGATAATGAAATCACACACACAAAAACATGAAAAGCTAGCACAACTGAAAGCAGCCAACACTCCCACAGAAGCAGCTGCACTGTTCTTTTTCAAAATCAAAAGATAACCTTACTTAAAGAAAAATTGGCACAGGTTTTTCAATGATTATAATATATTGGACAAAATGGAGAACTTTTAATTGTTGTCAACTGAAACTTCTGAAGGACAGCGGGGGAGGGAGAGAGAGAAAGAAAGAGAGAGGGAGGGCAGGGAGGGGGAGGGGGAGAGAGAAAGAATACAATAACATAAAACTGGGCTACTTTAATTTCTGACCACAACTTTTGAATGAAACATGCTCCTTCAATTCAGCAATCAATTATATCATTGTCTCCAGAACTTTTCCTTCTAATTTGGTCAAGGATCAAAATTAATCCTATTAAGAGTCTTCAAAGAAGCACCTTTGTTCAGAGCTCTAACGAAACTCAAGTTGCATTTTACACCACATATTGAAAGAACTTTGAATTGTGTATAGCTTAGAAGATGTTTTTTTTAAGTTGTAGCAGTTTTTTGTTGCAGTATTGCAAGTCTGCAATTGAAAGCCATCAAAACTAATATGAAGCAAATACTACTATGCAACGTTACATATATAATTAATCAAACAGCATGTTTTGTTTATCTGTCTCCCTGTCAATTGGATTCCACATGAACAATTTTTTGTCCCAGTTGTGAAGTAGGGAGGAAGAATTTTTGTGATTGTGATAGATTCCATGCAAACACAAGCGTGGAAATGTTTTTGTTACATTGCCAATGCTAAGGCATTGGTGGGTTTGCTTGTTTGTTTGTGTATTAATCTGTATAAATGTGTATGCAAAGTGCATAAAACAAAATCAGTGTGAGAACCTATTGAATAAACAGAAAAAGTTTGGGAATTATATGTTGTCTCTTTAAAAAGTCTTTGTGAGTTTTGTATGAATTTTGTGAGAAGTCAAGGAAGTTGAGAGGTTTTTATTCCTCTTCTGCTATTTATTTTTCATTGTTTGAAGTGCATGTTTTTTCTTGCTCCTATCTGTTTCCTCCTTTCTCTCCTTCAGATTTTGTAAGATTTGTACTACCATGTCTGTCTCTTGTCTGATATATTAATTGAAGATCACAAGGAGGAGGTGGAAAAAAATGGGACGCAGTACTATTCCAGAGAAAACCGTTGGGAGCTGTCCCACCCATACACCCTTTTCAAGTTTTTTTTAATGCACAGAACAAATTCAATCCTTTGCATTTGCAGCAAGGTTTCATTAAGTATCTCTACATGTTCAGGGTGCAAAGCATGCAAGATGGAGAGTGCCATTTTTCAATGGCACAGATTTTTAGACTATTTTTTTTTATAACTTGTTTTCCATGGGATTGAGTAAAATGAAATGAAAACATATATTTAGAAGAGAAAACATGTTACAGGCGCCTCTGCATGTTGCGTTGATCTGAGAGACTCCATTAAAATGCTAAAGTGGGACAAAAAGGACAGGGAGAAAGTTCCAAGTGTTTTTTAAGGAAAAGAAAATCCCTATTAATGGCAATAGACACAAGTAATTCAGAAGGAGTGGCCAGACAGGAGGGAGAATGGTTTGCCCCCTCGGAGCCCTAATTAGAATGGAAGCCCAAGAGAAAGACTTTTGATTTTTTATGGCAATTTCTTTTTATCAATAGATTGTGTTTGGAGAATGAGAAGTAGAAGGATGCACTTTTAACCTGGCACATCAAAAGTGAAGTTCCAGTTAAGTTGAATTGAACATGGAATCAACCTTTGCAGCCATAATTAAGTTTTTAAAAACATGAACTGCTGGTTCCTGCTGCCTTCTTGATTTAGAAGGCTTTTTTTGTTTTGTTTTGTGGGGTTTAGGTTTTTTGGGGTTTGTGGGTTTTTTTGCTCCTAACCCTAAGAGAGATTTTGTCTGTGAATGATGATTCAATATGTTGATTCATTGTTGTGTTCTGATAAATTCTCATGCTACTCAAGCAAGATACCAGAGTATTTAAATCTCCAAACACAGTATTATAGTTTGCAAAGCCAGGTGAAGTACACATGGAAATGGCAAGCAACATTCCATGGGCAAAACCTCTGACACCAATACACAGGTGAAGGAAGCCACGCCCACCAAGCCATGCTCACGGAAACGGTAGTAAAAAAATTTGAATCCCACTGATATACATATACATATACTCACATGCATGTACACACACATACATGTGTGTATATACATATATACATAATATGTGTGTGCGTGCGTGTATATGCATGTGTGTAGAAATAGCAATAGGCTTATATACTGCCCCATAATGCTTTACAGTATTCTCTGGGCAGTTTATAATATCAACATATAGCCCCCAATAATCTGAGTCTCATTTTACTGACTTCAGAAGCAGGTTGATTCAACCTTCCAACCCTCAACTTAGGTTGAGTCAACCTTGAGCCGGTAAGGAGAGAGAGAGAGAGAGAGTGCAAAGGATGGAAGGTTGATATATGCATTATTATATATGTGCATATATACATGATATATGCAAGTATATATACATATATGTATAGGGAATGAAGGTGGGTTGGTCTTTTGGGTGGTCTTAAGGGATAGTTTATGGGGCTTATGAGTGAGTAAACTTATTAAAATGTATTGTTCAAGGTGTGGTCTTTACACAGGCCTAGTGGGAGTGATCCCCTGTGTCCTGCTCAGAACAAAGTCTTTTGTAATCTCCACCTCAGTGTGCATTTTCATTGGGTGCTGTACATTGGGCCTTTCTGAAATTTTCTGGAATACGAATTCAACAAAATGGGATCTTTTTTGTCTTTGAGTCAAAAATTGTTATTGACTCCTGGTGACTGCTGAACTATGTTCTATGCCATTTTCTTAGCAAGAGTTTTTCAGAAGTGACTTGCCACTTCCGGCTTCTTGGGATTGAGAGAATATGATTGCCACAAGGTCCCCCAGCAAGCATGCTGAAAGGAGGACTAGAACTCCTGGTCTCCTAGTTTCTAACATGGCGCTTTAATTGTTACACCAAATTGACTCTCAACAAGAAAAATAACAGAATTATAATTTTATTAAAGATTGCAACTATAATAGTAAAAACTAATAAAAACTTTAAAAAGAATAAAAATAAAAATAGAAGGGGAAAAAAGGAAATAGAAAAATATAAAAACAAATAGTGTGGTAGAATGTGTACCCGGAGAATCAGTGGATAGGAGTTTTGGCAACACAGATTTTTTTCCAAGGCAGGCAGTAAATCTCATCGGAAAAAGACCTACATTAAGAAACTGCAGCAGTCCTGAGCTAGATGGAGTATGTGGGAGGAGATTCAGGGTATCCACACCCTAGAATCTCTCAAGATATATTTAGTAGGTTAAAAGGTTATAGCTTTAGTTTGACAAGATTCTGTCCATTATGTGTAAACAATAAAGGATTGGACTAGATTGGTTTTATATGTCATCTGTGGGCTTGGGACTGACAAATAGAATACAAAGAAGAAATAGGAATATAGTAAATAAAAAGAGAAGAAATATATCAAGGAGTGTCTTCTCCCTTCATCACAACAAGTATAAATAATTTTAGTACATATCACCTTCTCTTAAAATTCAACAAACAATCCCTTATTCCTATATCCCTTCTATTATCTGTAAACAAATCTATAAAGCCCCATCAATTTAGTCCTGATGTTAGCAAAAGTCCATTAAGGGTTACCAGAGATAAAATACATATCTATTTTAACTTTGATTAAATCAATTTACTATAAATTCCTTCTCCATTTACAATCTTAAAACCATTTCTTCACAAAATTCTTCAAAACTTTAATAAGTCTCTTTTATAAATCTAATGTAGGGAATCATATAGAACACTCTCTTAGTTATTATTTTTATATCCCTTTTAATTATTAAGACATCAGTTGGTTTCTTTTATACGTCCAGTAGAACTTCTTTTTCTATGTCATTCTTGTAGTTTGTCATTTTTAAACACACTTTCAAATCAGTCTTGATTTTATCAGATAGAACTTGTTTGTCTTCCATGTCATTTCAACACAAATTATCTATAAAGGCAGACACTATTAAAATTAACTTCTGGGTCCATTGTTCAAAAATATCCTTTAGTATGTCCAATATTAAAATATTTTGCTTCTTTCTGTAATGGTACTCTAAACTGAGTTTGAATGTTGTTCTCCTTTAATTATAATCCTTACTTACCTCTAGTGTAATTCTCTCTAGTGTCCAATATTTAAAGAGTTATTGTATTCTTTTTTTTTTAATCAAAAAAGCATTTTCTTACAGGAAGGATTTTTTTTATAATTAATTCCAAAATCATATTTCAAATTTCTCTGGATCCTTGGTTTGTTTGTAATTTTCTAACATCAAAGCTTATTTTATTCCATTTTTTTTAATTCCTTAAATTTATAGTTAAAATTTATTTTGCTAAGGATTGAAGGAAACTCACCTGATGCTGTAAAACCTTTCAATCCCAAGGTTCCTTTGCTATAGTAGCAAAATAGCAATTAACAAGCAGTTTTTATGTAATTAGAAAAGAAAGGGTCATTTCAAATGTGTTGTTGAAGTTTTAGCAAGATGGCTATCTCCATGTTTCCCAGACCTTTAAACCTAGTGAAGACTATACCTTAACAGACTTGTCACAAGGAGTTGCTGTCTGGAACATTTGTGGGTGATCTCAAGTCCTTTCCTTGTCTGAAGAGAAATTATCAAAAAGGTAGTCTATCCACCAGCTCTTCAGTCCACTGCAGTCGTTGGCTCCATTCTTCATCTTTCAGCAGTCTGTCATTTCTTCCTTAGAAGTCCAACAGAATTATAAATGTGATAGAATGCAAATTTATTACAAAAAACAAAGATAAAGCTTAAGACAGATTAGTGTTGCTATTTTATCTCAGCCAGAGTGAGTTGCCTGGGCTATAAATTTAATAATTTAATGATATTACTATTATTACCCACTAGATAATCTACTAAATGTCAAACCACAGCTTGCATCTGGTCTATTAACTATTTACTTAAAATATTTATTAATATTAAAGTGAGTTTAAATACTTTTACAGTATCAGTCCAATAGCCATGCTAATGTCCTAATTTCATTAATGGCTTTCTTTATTCTATGCAGCTTTATGGAAAAACATTTATTTGTAATTGGGTGAAAAGATAATTGTATGCCCCTACTTCTTTTTGCTGATCTCTGTTTAACTTATTAGTGCATTCTTATCATTCATACACATTTTACTCCATCATAGGTTAATCTTACCTCTTGACCTCCTTAAACTTTTCCACTCTCAAATAAAACTCTAGGTATTGTTTGCAGACCTGCAGAGTTACTGACCCTGACTCCAGAAAGGAACTGTGTAGCCTCATCATTTTGACATTCCCACATAAATCTCCCTATTGGTTGCTCAGGTATGCCTATGCTTAAAGGAATGACTCTACATATATTGAGTGAAAGCTGCTTCAAATATCGTATTTTTTAGATTATAAGACACACTTTTTCCCCCATAAAAGAGGGTGAAAATTTAGATGCATCTTATACACCAAATGTAGCCCCGCCCCTCCGCCACCACCACCCCTGGAAAATGGGGCATGCAGAGGCGGCAATAGGCTATGGCAATCCCTGCAGCCTGAAACAGCTGATCTTCAGGAGGCCAATCCAACCAACAATCAGCTGCTTGTGCTAATCAGGTTGTGCTGAAGCTGAAATTGAAACGGGCTGTTTGCTGCAAGGAAGCAAATTGCTGGGACGCAGGTTTTTTTTCTTGTGCTAATAGGCTGTGCTGAAACTGAAACTGAAACTGAAACAGGCTGTTTGCTGTTTGCTGCAAGGAGGCAAATTGCCGGGAGGCAGAGGCAGATTTTTTTTTCTTGTTTTCCTCCCCAAAAAAGGTAGGTGTGTGTTATAATCCAGAGCATTTTATACTCCAAAAAATACAGTAAATAAGCTTTTAACAGCCTGAGTAAAATTGAGGAAGCAAAGACTGCTCCTGTCATTTTGAATATCTCAGTTCAGCAATCTTGTGGCAAAACATCCACAGTAATTAAAATTTCCTTTCCTCTATATTGAAGGGGAAACCACATTTTACATTCTGGAAGAGCTGGAAGACTGCAATGGACACAGCACTGAGGCAGAGTAGTTAAGGTTGTGAGTTAACTAGCTAGGCCTTGATCTTGGGTTATGTTCCTATGTTCCTGGTAGAGAATAAAACCATCTCAACCTATTTAAAGGTTTACATTACATTTTAATGTATTTCCTCTCACCTGCCTTTGATTTTCTGTAATTATGATTAGAAGGAATGGGATCTTTGGAAAAACAAGGTTTGGAAGCCACATGTGATCTTGAGGCTTCCTGTTGCTTCCTTGCTTTTATAGCGTACAGCCAGCAGTGGTGGATGGACTGCCTGTGGTGTCTCAGTGATCACAGTGCATTTTTTGCTTTCCTTGTTTACCTTCCAGTTTCTCTCTTTGAACTACTTGAAGATCTCCTATTTCCCCTCTTTCTGGATTACCCTAACCTCAGTGTCATTCTTTGGAAATGCTCCTGTTCAGTTTTGCTGGAAGAGAAGGCATACAAGAATCATTCTTTTATCCCCTCTTTAGGGTCTTTAGGGTCTTTAGTTTGCCAGGCTCTTTAGGGTCTTTAGTTTGCCAGGCAATGGAAGGAAGGCAGAATGAAGTTAAAGCAGTGAAGTCCCTTGACTAGTAGACTAGCCACAGGAATTGGTGCCCTAGGGAAACAATGAAATCAGTCCCTCAAACCCACAGAAATTTTTATTTGATTGTATCGCCCTGTTCTTTAGTATCTTACTTTAAACCCAGCTCATCTCATGGATGGACCACATCTGAATTAACCTCCTCCTGATCCTAGTGATCCTAATTAAGAAGCCAGATTCTCTACTTTTGCAACAAGCTCAGTACTGGGAAAATAATTGTTTCCCTATTGCTGTAGGCAGAATTGTTAACAAAATCTTGATAATAGGATGATTTTCCTTCACCTCATTTTCCCCAAGGACAAAGCGAGACTAAACTTTCCCCAAAGAATTCTGAGTATGATAGTGATGTCTGCATGAACGAAAACAGATGTGTCTGCGGAGATAATAGGAAGTATATAAAAGTTATATGTGAAGATAAGGTTATGTGACAAATTGGAAAAAGAATTGTGTTATGGTTCACCCATCTGTTTGTGCAGTTCTGCAACAACCAACAAAGGAGTATAAAAAAGAAACAGTGCTCTTTGGGTAGGAAAAACAGTGCAAAATACACTTTGAATCTTTTTTGACTATTTAGGAAAATAAATGGAAAATAATTTTCTTCTATTAAAATATATTCTTATGTCAAGATGATATGGTTCCACATATCATTCACATGACATGTAAACATAACATATTGTGAAATTGAAATTAATCTAAGAATTATAATTTATAGGTCTTCTGTTCATGTCTTTTGTTATTTGTGAACCAGTCAATTGTGAGTTACTCAACTATGGTTAAAGAGCATTGAATAAACCCAATCACAGTGTGGTTTTCAGAGCAACCTCTTTTTGTAATATTTTGCCTCAGAAGCCAAAAAGGAATAAAGTAGGAATATATGAAAGAAAATACTTCTTATATGCATTTCCAAAGTCTGGCAAACAGTTCCTCAAAATGCAAGGGTTGTACAATCTTCCAAGTTCAACTATACACTTTTTCTGCAAAATCAAGTAGCTCTTGATTATATTGTACATCTGACAATTAAAATGATTTGGTATTGATATAAAATATGGATATTCCTATATTGCCGCTATTGCATATCTGATAATATTTTTGGATTTGCAATATAATTTTTTCTTAAATTGCCTACGAAGTCTAGATTTATGTATGCCCTTCTCCTATAAAGAGGAAGTATTTTGTCTCCCAACCTGATGTGAGATAGTTCCTTTCAGCCCCAATCTGCGTGGCCAACATCTTGAGAGCATCAGATTAAGGAAGCCTGTAATTTTATTTAAATCAAAGGCTACCTTCCTTATAACCAATGATGATAAAAATAGATATCTGAAAACCTAATAGCAGTAGCAATAGCACTTAGACATATATACCACTTCACAGTGCTTTACAGCCCTCTCTAAGCAGTTTACAGAGTCAGCATATTGGCCCCAACAATATGGGTCCTCATTTTACCCACCTTGGAAGGATGGGAGGCTGAGTCAATCTTGAGCTTGGTGAGATTTGATCTGCTACTGCTGGCATCCGGTGATCAGCAGAGGCAGCCTGCAGTACTGCACTCTAACCACTGCGCCATCACAGCTCTTGTCACTAATACAAGTTTAGTGATTGGAGGCAAAATAATATTGCAAATTGAACTCATTACTTAAGTGAGCATAACTCACTGAAATTAGGAATGTTTATTTTAGAGTCTAGTGTACATTGCAACTAGATTCACGCATTGTGTCAAGTCATTTTGTGTTAAGTATGGTTTAACAGAATAAACCATAATCAACTGGGTTCATATAACATATCACCTCCCACATTATTGGACTTATTTAAGTTATTAAAAACTTATTTTGGAGACCCTTTGAGAGGATGAGTTGAGTGATTCTTTGTTTCATGACTGCTTATATACGATTGTGTTAGTGTTTGGGTATTTTATATGTATTCCATGGGTTTTACTGTAATCTGAATGGAGTTATGGACAGATTATATTTTTATATATTTTTCTGGTTTTTTAAAACTTTTATTTTAGTTTTAGAATGAAAAGTTTCTTCTCATTTTCTTTTATTTGTGACCAAATTGGGTTTTAGAAAAGAAGAAATCTACTTTTATATTTTCTTACTTCCTATTCCTATATCCTTGAATTTTCCTCCCTGTTATTCCATTGTTATTCAAAAGTATCTGCAATGTTACTGGATCTTTCCCCTGCCTACACTGAAGAGATTAAGCCTCTCAGATGGAATTCATCTAAAACCGACCATTTCCTAATTGCAAGTATATATTGTTTAATATGCTTATCTACACTCCTTAAGACTTTTGTTCAGTACCTATATCTCAAGAAGTACTACCTAATTCTGTTTTTAATCACTGTCCATAGCACAGCCTCTTGAATATTAAATTTTACCAGAAAGGTTTTTCAATCATTGTTTCTGAGTTCCTCTCATTTGTGTATTATCCTATTGATTCACAGTTTACCGATGTACACAAAAAAAAGTATTAAACCTTTGCAGTGTACTGTAGGGAGGGACTATGTGGCATGGTAGTTCTTAAACTTGGATAATTGCCCAAGTGAACAATTTGGACATAAACTGGAGGTAATGAAAAAAAATTGTAATTGCTTGTGAGTCAAGGATCCAGTTTGGAACCAAGACGTTTATATAAACCAACAGGGTCTGACTACAATGTCAGTCTCCCAACAACTGCTTAAAGTGAATATTTCAAAGACTTAAGCCATTAAATTAGCAATAATCCCATGGTTAAAGTATAGTGTTGCTATCATCTAGTAGTCACCTCAATTTTTGTAGCTCATATCTGGTTTAAATGAGAGCATCTGGCTGATTTCACATAACACAATCTTATTAGTTCAAGATCTAGAGGCTGAAACTGCAAAACTTACTAAACTTGGTTGATTTAATCCTAGTTATGGTTTATGATTTAGCAAGCACTGTGCAAATCCAGAAAAATAATTTAAGAACCAAGAGAATTAAAGTATGTCATGTGAGCTTAGCCATGTGTCCAACTCAGTGGTGAGATTCAAGTAATTTAACAACCGGTTCTCTGCCCTAATGATTTCTTCCAACAACCAGTTTGTCAAACTG
>JANHZT010008502.1:7809-20077 GCA_032468215.1 Stegonotus admiraltiensis | reverse complement strand
GGTGGGTGGGGCAGAACCAGTTTGGTGATGTCATATCGTCACTGCTACCGGCTCGGCGGAACCTGGAGGAACACACCACTACTCAGGAGGTTATGTGATCCTGTTTTTAAACTGTCACTGACAGCTTCCTACAACTCAAGGGAGAAGCTGGGAGGGATTTTAAACTGTGGGGTGGGAATGCTAATGTACATCATTATAGTAAAAAAAAAATACTGTGCTAAAAATGATGTTGCCATGATTCCAAGAATTATGCTCAATTTATCGGAAGGTGAAGATGTCCCTCTTCAGTGAACACAGTTCCCAATATGGTCATACTTTGCTCTATACTATATATACTCTGCAAGGACAAACCATGGAGAATGTGCTGATTTATCTGGAGACACTGGTATTCCAGCACGGTCAGCTGCATATTGCTTTAAGCTGAGGGAAAAGAAGTGAAACCGTTAAAAGGATTGTACCCTTAAAGGATGGCAAATCAACCACAAATCTTATCAAAAGTGTCCTTTGTTTAACAAAAAGCATCTATATATGTCTTGCTATGTATTTTTCTTCTTTAATAGATGTTTTCTTCTTTAATTTTAAAACCAAAACAACAGTAATTCACCCAGGGTCACTCTGTTTAAAGTAAAAAAAAAATATTTCTGGTGGAGGATCCCTGGTGCTCTCTCAGCTTGATGGTTTCCTTGCAGACATTTCATTATTAAGCCAGGTAACATCAGAAATGCTAGAAGGGAGGGGCTCTGTTTTATTTAAATATCTCTGAAAGGATGACCCAACAGATCATGAATTGGTGTGTGTGTGTGTGTGTGTGTGTGTGAAAGAGAGAGAGTGAGAGTGAATGAGGTAAAAAGGATGTCTGCATGTGATGGAGCTAATTCTGTCCAACTCCAAATTCAGCCCTGCTGTCACTCACATGTGTTGCCTAAAGATTTTCTCCCTATGCCCCAAAATGTGGCCTTTTTAATAAAGACATTTCCTGTCTCTGAATTATTAAAGCCTTAAAAAGAGGAAAGTGAATAGCTTGTAGAAGTGGCTAGTGGAAATAGAGAATTGAGCGAACAAACACCCTGTCCATCATTTGCAACAATGTGGACAAATTTTGTCCTGTTGCTATCTGTCCCCAAGCTTAAATGCCTCTTCAGCATGGCAATCAAGGTTAGCAACAGACATGTCCTTCACAAAGCTTTTCTGTCAGTGGTTTTGCTCATAAGGACAATCTGATCCACATCTGAGAGCTGAGGCATCTTTCCTTGGTAATAAGATAGGAGCTGCAGAGATAAGAACAATGAACACTGATGCCAAGTGAATAGACATATTCACTTGTACATGAATGATGAATGATAAAGGTCAGCTGGATGGACTGGCAGGGAGGAGGGAAGCTGCAGATCAAAGGCAAAGAGACTCCACCTCCCACATATTCAAAATGAGCAGAAAGGGGTTTTAGGGAAGGATGACTTTGTCTTGGAAGGATCCAGCTCTCAAAATTCCATAGCTGAGCATGATCAACAGCTTCAAAAGCAGGAGAAATATCAAGGATAAGAATAGAACAGAGTTACCAAGATTTAGCCAGGCAGAAGTCACGAGGGAGCCAACACAAACAGCTTCAGTCAGCTTAAAATGTCAGAAGTTGTTCTCCAAGGAAGCTGGGAAAAACTGAAGTCAAAGCAATCAGTGCATTGATTTTGGACCATGTCAAGCAATTCTATAAAAAGAAGGGCAACAGTCTGTAGTTAAACATGAAGGTCAAAAGTTCTTTGACAAGCCTGCCTCTTTTTATTCTGAAACTCTCTCTTTTTTTTTTGCTTCTGTTCTTTCATTTGAAAGTAAAATAGCCAAAGGCACTTAGCATCTTTCACTTATTCTGGATAAATATTCTACAATCTGCGCTGCAAAAAATGGCTGAGTTCAGATTTGCGTAAACCTTCACATGGCTTTTCTGAATTTAGCTTTTTTGATTAGTTGTAGGTTATGGCTTACTGACAAATACCGATAACTGTAGTTTATCAATAAATTGTGGTGATATGCAAAAGTAAATCATGTCTAATGTGATACGTAAACTAAATCGATCCATAGTCACAGAGATTTAATGTTTATAATTTTCCTCTATCTACTACATTTGAGAGGCAATAATACCCATAGTTAAGGAAAACTGATGGGCATTTACAGAAGGGAGCAGTAAAATATAATGAGACGCTATACTGTCATTAAGAGAATGGGGATGAATCAAATCAGAGGTCATTTGTAACCTGGTCTGTAGGTTAAACAAAATAGGCTAAGCGCTTATCCACACTGGCAAATTGCCCCATTGAACTTAATTGCTCTTAAGTCTGGGGCCTAGGAGAGTGATGGAACCTGTCTCCTGACTATTATAAATATACCTGGCTTTAATATCATGAATTGCACATAGTCATGTGTCAGCTTTGGAAGCCATATTAAAACCAGAAGCCTCCAGGCTGCCACCTTCTTGTGCTTGGGAAAGTAGGAGGGAGGATTTAGTGGAGTGATTGTAGTTAGACATAATAGCATTCTTCTCTTTGGTCAAGGTCATGGTGCTCCTGAATCTGGAGGAGGAGTGGTTGCAGTGGTGGCTCAAGTTGGGATGGATGGTAATTGGGCCACGTGATGGACTGATGGGTACAGGGGTTGGATTTGGGGTTTTGATTTACTGAGGGAAAACCCAAAACTCTCAGATTTGGGTTTTCCCAGATGTGCCAGTATACCTACTCTAATAAATGGAAGTTTTGAGATAATGCCTGTCTCGGAGTTTTTGATTGGAGTTGGGTTGTTCTGGAACACTGACATCATGTAGTTGAGATAGGAAGCCAAATACCATGTTTCCCCGAAAATAAGACCTGGTTTTATATTTTTTTGGGGATGTTTAATTTTTCCCCCCGTGTACTGGAGGCTCGCTTCTTCTGCTTGCTCATGGCCACAACAGAACAGGCAAGCTAAGAGACAGTGGTGCGGAATGGGTGGGTGTGTGGCTGCGGGAGGCTCATCTTCATGTCTCTCGGCTTTCCTGCAGTCTACATGGTGCATCGGGATCACCTGCCTTTCCCCTCTGCCTTTCATCCGCGTGCCTCTGCTTCTGTTACTGGTGCCACTGCACGAAGATGAGCCTCCCACAGCCACCTGCCTGCTCCAGCCCACCGATGCTCTGCTTTCCCACATGCCGCATGTCCAGATCGTATGCCTCTTCCTCTGCCTGCTGCTTGGACAGGTCATCAACTCATCTGTGCTACACAGGCTGCTGCCAGACACCGTTGACCCCCGCACCCTCACCACCTCTGGTTCTGGCCACGCCCTCTGCTGATGACAACCTTAACTAGGGCTTATTTTTGGGGTAGGGCTTATTTTAGGAGTATGTTAAAAATTAAGTTAGGGCTTATTTTTGGGGAAACACGGTAAATAAAATTAAAAATTGGCTAACAGAGGGGTAATAGATGATGTCATCCTCTTTTAGTCATTCATTCATTGTCAAAACAACTGCCAAAATAAATTTTTCCATGTTAAATCGTTTCAAACACTCCTACCTGTTTTAATTAGTAGGGTTCAATTAATTGCAGGTGAATCCAGCAGTTCACTGGTTACCTCACAGAAGCAGGAAAGAGTCAATGCTTGTCATGGTTGCAAATGACTTTTAGAACTATCCTTACCATGCATGCTGTACTTGCACAATGGTTAGAGCACTTGTCTTGCAATTAGAAAGTTACTTGTTCAAAGCCTGGTTCACGCACGCACACACACACACGTTTAATCACTACTTTTCTTCCCCCCCACACACACATAAACACACATATATTAAAGTATGAATGTTCAATAAGACCTTCTTGCATGAATAAAAGGATATAGCAAGCAAGGGAATTTTAATGATAGCCTTCTATTCAGACCAAATACCTTGTCAAAGGGTTTGTACTGATCACAGAGAATAGCCTTGAAGGACAGGAGGAAAAGCTGCTACCGAGACAACCATTACATAAATGCATCGTGAGCCAAAAAAATAGCTTGATAATACAACTCAGACAAGCTCCTTCCTGGTTCTCATCAAGATAACATGAAGGAGTGGGAAGCACAGACTTGCAAGATTCTCCTCCTCCTTTATCTTTATCTTACACCTGTCTTTCAAGGCCATTGCCTGTCAGTCCAGGCAAATTTTCTTGATTTGGAGTCAAGGTGTCATGAGCTCAGGGCAGAAATTGCTTAAACCTCTATTACTGGTTATTTTCCAGCCAAGGTCATGTAGCAAAGGCACTAGTGTATGAAGATTCCTTCTCTCCAGGTATTGGACTAGAAGATCTCCAAAGTTCTTTCCAATCTATGATTCTAAATGATAAGTACAGATACATCCTATGAGATATGCTCACAAAACACACTTTTCTTGCATTTTAAATTCTTTCTTATATTTATATCAATCTGAATGTGGTTTTCTTGGAAATTGGTGGCCAATTCAGCAATGCTTTATAGTTATGACCTTGTACACAGATACCAATCTTTCTTTAGCAGGATTGCCATTTGTATTCTTGTGTCTCCAAACCATTGTCAAAGTAATATAAAGCCTGTGGTCATGTTATTTCCGAGCAACAATAGCTGGACGACTCATGAAGACACAAGTCATTGGTAAGGATCCTACCTTTATCTGTACAGTAGTAGAAAACCCTCATTTATTACTTTTAAGAATTAAACCTGCCATGTGTGTCACTGCTTCATTAATCAAGTGATTTTCCCCCAGAATTAAAACTGAGGGTCCTCTTTTATCTTAGAGCTGAAAAAGTTTGCTTTTAAAATAGGAATGGCCAATTTCCATGGTTCTGTATGAGTCCTCAATCTGGTCCTTTTGGTTTTATGGCAGAAAGGAAAAGACATTTATCTAAAGTTGCAATAAATAGTTTCTTTGAGGGACAGAGGCTGCCTGAGGCTAGGATTTGTAATGATGATTTGATTTGTTGCACAAGCCATAATGTCCTGGTTTGTACTTAATGCTAAATCAAAATCTAACAGACCCGGTTATAACTTAGTGTTATGTGTGCAAATTAGACCACTGCATCTCTGTAGACAGTAATTATCTATTCCAAGCCAGACCGCTTTCAAAAGTGGTAAGGTCAGAAGAAGAGTAAATCTCACAGAGATACAATGGGCAATCTCTTCTGAAGGCAAATACCTTGAGCTTGAAAAGGCCATTAAACATTTCTTAAACAGTATTTATTGCAGCACACCAATCACTTTCTCCCAATTCACCAGAGTGCCTTGGCATAGCTTGAAAGTCATGGTTTTAATTCTGTTTTTTTTTTAGTTGATGGCCTCCATCCAAATTACAAATAAAATTGTTCCTGTTCTCTAAGCAAAGAAAGATGGAACGGAGACTTGCATTAAGAATACTGTGTAGCATTTGTTAAAGCTTAATAAAGGGGATTTTTTTCCCTGCACATCCTACTGGAGCTGACAGGGGCTCCCATCTATTAGGGAGTGTGCTGGGGCTAGAAATTGTGCCTTCTCTCTCACAGCACCTGCTCTATGGAGCAACATCCCGCTGGAGATCTAGATGGCCCCAGCCCTGTTAGTCTTTCATAAAGCGTTAAAGACCTGGTTGTTTTCCCGGGCTTTTGGACTAGCTCTCTTGACTGATCTGTTTGTTTCCAACTCTTGAATTAGAGGTGGAATGTTCTTGGACCTTTTGCATATTCTTATTTGTTATTTCTGCATGCTATAGGTCTATGTTAGTGAACCTATGGAACGTGTGCCAGAAATGGCACGCAGAACCATCCCGCGAGGGATGTGCGGCCTCTCTGACTTCTCATCTGCGTTCCTGTGCACACACATGCGCCAGTCAGCTGGCCTTCGTGCGCACGGGATAGCCAAAACATGGAAGAGCAGCGTTCTGTCACACATGCATAAGCTGGCACCCAGACTTCCGGGTTTATGTCGCACGGATGCACAACGGCCAGCTGTTCATCGGGCCCGCGTTCGTGCCAGAAACCAGAAGTTTGGGTGCCGGCTCGTGCATGCACAACGGAATGCTGCTCTTCCGGATTTCGGCGCTCCCATGCATGTGAAGGCTAGTGAGGCTGCCCGGTCCAGGTGGGGTGGTTTTGCATGCCATTTCCGGCACACAGGCCAGCATGCGGTGACGTAAAAGGTTAGCCATCACTGCTATAGGTACTATGGTTTTGTTTCAGTTTTAATCCTTGTTTGGGATCTAGAGTCAGTATATTCGGAAATAGAGGGTTTTTATAAATTGCTTGAGTAAATAAATTGTGGAAAATTAATTTGTCACATGAAGACTACTAATGCAGGCTGGCTGGTAATCACAGTTAGTTAAGTATAGATATGCCACAACAGGTCCTCCTGCCACCAAAAGTGACCGATAATGTGAAAGCACGATGTGACAGATATATATCTGCTGTAAAGTTGTGAAAGTTAGAATTAGGGAAGTCCTCACACATATTTTAGGGACATAAAAAGGGGTTAGACTTCAATCTCCCACTTGCATCTGTCATTTTGATGACGTTTACCTGCCTTTACTGCATTGGCAGTATACTAGTGATTTACAGTAGTGTGTGAACTTGGATGATGGATGTAGGGATAATTGCTTAATCTGGAAATAAACAGTACTAAATTAATTCTTATTTATTTTGGAATAACTAATTCCCTCTGTTGAAACTTCTATCATTATTTTTATCCTGCTAGATTTCTGCATTTTATTTTTATTTGACACATTGATGTCATAAACAGGCAAATGGTTAGAGTTTATAAGCAAGTATAATAAAGACGTATGAATCTCTGGATTCTCAAATGTTATTTTTGCTATAGTGGCTTCTGGAGGATTTATAGTGGAAAGTCATTTTGTCTGCTGTCATACACATAGCAAAATAGTCTATGCAGATATGGTTTTGAAATCTCAGTTCTGTTTATAGACTTAGTAATCCACTTATGGGCAAACTAGATTTCCATCCATAATATCATCTTGTATAAATGACAGGCATTTTGAGTTGTGGTGTGTTTATAACCAGCAATCAGTTATTGTTTCCTTTGTGAGAAAATAATTGTGACTAATTGTGTCTAATAAATTATAGACTTATGTCTGTTAAGTTACACATAATATAGTAAATGATGCTAAATGCTCCTGTCCTTCTGTTCCCATGGTATGTATGAAACAGACAATTCTTTATAATGTCCTTATGGCAAGGATGCCCATGGTATTTTTTAAAAAAATTGTAACAGAAGTATATTTATTTCCTGAATTTAATTAATTTAAATCAAATTTTGTTTTTCTTCAGGCTAGCTCTCTTTTTTTCCTGCATTCATCATTATGTCACTCAAAACCCAAATACAACCATTGGCCCTAAAAGAGTTGCAGAGACCTGCCTTATTGTTATCACATAGCACTGTTTGAAGTTGGCAGGATGGATGAAAATAGCGTGCCTTAATTATGTTGATGTGATGGATTTGAGAACAATTCTCCTGAGATTTGACTCTAGGCTAATAATAAAATCACTTCTCTGTGCATTGAGGGGAAGAGCAAATGCTTATACTGGCCCATCACAATTACAAGATAATGGATGTACTTGCACACAAAGTGTTCTTCAAAATTTGGATTACTGAAAATAGCAATATGATACATCCTGATCACTGGCTGTCACTTGGTCCTTCCACAAACAGACACGTCTAACAGTTGGAGATAATCCAGTTGTGGCTTGCTTATTGCTACGTATGAATCTGGATTTCTGCTTATTCCTCTCCTAATAATACAAAGGCAAAAAACAAAATAAATCATGGGTTTTTAAAATGGTTTTTTTTCCTGGTCTGCGTACAGTAAAAGGCAAACTGCAAATGGAACTACACCCTTTACAAAAATATTCAAAAGGGATGAACTAAGCAGGACATGTTAGTAAATTACTCATTCTGAAAAATCTGGCTTACTGTTATGTATAAACATGACTGATGTGTGATACAACCATGCAATTGGCTGATCGTGTGATTCATTGCACAAGTCATCAGCATACAGCTGCATCATAGTATGGGTTTATTGGAAGAACATGGGTACTATGCTTAAATGGAAACATACAGATTCCAACAGAAGAACTACTTTAGGTGAATCAATGATCTATGACCATCTGATTGCCTGTCCATCTCAGAATGCTGCTCACAGCAAGTGTTGGCATAGCAAGCAGATTGGTTCCAATTAATTTCAGGGTTAGAAGCCCCAAAGCTCTGATGGAATTGCTGTGCTGCCAATCGTAGAATTATTTGAGATAAAGTGTGCTGGGTACTGTGGCCAACATTTGACCCCTTCTGAAGTGAATAGCAGAGAGAGCAAATCAGGTTTACATTGGCAGGTATGCTACAGCAATCGCTCTAAAAATGGAGCAGCCCTGTACAGTTACTTTAGAGTCATTATTACCTGCATTAGGGTGCCATGTGACATGAGCCTATAATTTTTAGAGAGCCCATGACTTTAGCTTTATTTATTAAATTTGTTTTCCACCCAACTCGCCATAAGGCGAGACTTTATATTTCCAGGTATGCTTTACTTTGTCTTCTTTGCCTTTCAAAAGAGATGTTGGCTGTACTGTCTTCACCCCTAACTCATTCCAGGGGAATCTTTGACCATCTTCTATTCAGCCACTCACCCAGCCAGTGTTTCTTCAAGTTGGCCAATTGGAGAATAGAAAAACTGGCAAGCTGCTCCTTTGCTTCACCCTCAACCTTGGCCTTGATCTGTGTGCTGTCTGAAATAAAGTGTGGGGGAGGGGAACCACACTGGTCATCATGCAGAAGAGTGGCAAAAACCTGACTCATAGCCGCCAGGGGAATCTCCTGTAATCTCCTCCTGAGACAGGAGATAACTGGAGGAAGGAGAAAGCCCAATAGGGAAGCAGGGAATGGGAAAATTATTATTTATTTATATTTGCATAAATATTTTACCCGGAAAGCAGAAATATTTGCCCATTGCCTGTGTGGTTGCTGCTACTTCACATTGTTGACTGATGTGGATATTGCAGTGGAAGGAATATCTGCATCTACCAACTAGACTAAAGACTAAAACCCCCAAATGTTTTGGAATTGGGCACTATATGAATTGTAGTTCAATGTATTTTGAGGCACTGAGCAGAGGATAGCTGACCTTGGATTCAGATTGTTTCTGACACACGTCACTAGTCACGGATGGGTACATATTTAACAATCACCACATTTCCATTCTGGGAAAGGGCATCTGTTGTAATTTTGGACAATTACATAATTGTTACAATCAGACAGCTACCATTAGAGGGAAACACATAGCAGCTGAGATAGATGAGTGCCCTTGACTTAAGCTTAGCAGAATGCAAAAGCAATTCAAAGTATTATTTTTGATATTACAATACAAAACAAGTCTTTGGGCAAACATTTCAACATCTGATTTGTGAATATGAAATGCCTTATTATTGAAGCTTATTATTGGAACAACTTTGCCATACTCCTCCACGTTTGCCATTGAAAAATAGGTTTCATATTTAACTGCACAGTCCATTCATAATGTAGTAGCCAAGTGGGAGAACATCTTCCATGAAGTTTGGCAAAAAGCCCCATGAAATTCTTTTTGGCATATTAACATCAAAATGCACAATTCTGTTCAGAATGTGTATTGCACCCATCAACATTTTCCATGTTTAAATGTCACATATTTGTACATATTTTCCATATATATATATGTATGTGTGTATATATATATATATGTGTGTGCGTGTGTGCGTGTGCGTGTGTGCGTGTGCATGTGTATGTATATGTATATATGTATGCACATGTACATGTACATGCACATACATACATGGCAGGAAAAATATGTACAAATAAGTGACATTTAAACATGGAAAATGTTGATGGTATATGTGTGTGTGTATAACAGTTTTAGGTTATTCATTTGGGGCTTAAATGGAAGCAATTGTTTCCAGATTCAGTCTACAAAAGCACATTCACATTAGTGAGATATAGATGCAACACTGCTCGTTTATTAACCATGATGAAAAGCTTCCAGCTGCCATCCTTTTTTTTTTTCTCTTAATGATACTAGTAATGTTAACTGTGGCCAACAATAGCCAGCTTTATTTATTTTTTTAGTCAAATAGTGGCTGACATTAACACTAAGGCATAATATAGTTTGTCATAGCATTATGATTTGTAAACTGATGGCTTGGTATGCCATGTAAACCTAGCCAATTGTGGCACAATCAACAAATCACAATTAAACACACTACCATTTAATTCAAGAAAGTGAATTTTGTTACAGTCTGCAGCCAGCTTCAAAGCCTGGTTCTGAATTCCAATTAAAATGCTAATATTGAATGGAAAGTTTAACAGTGACAGGTTGGTGATTCATACCTATGTATTATTTAATTTGAATTGCACACATCTTGCCTAGCTGTCAAGATGCTGAAAAAACACATAGATCTGGTAGTAGTTTATGATGGATGTAATTGATTTCAGTCCTTTTCATACTTTAGAGTCAACCAGTGCAAACTTTTTGGAACAATTCGTGCTGCTGCCTTGTTCTACAATGAACTAAAGCTATTTTTGCCTTTGTAAGGGAACATCAGTGGTTCTTCCTTTAAAGAAACCTATCTCCTCTACGCTTATAAACACTCAATGGATTAATTTGTACACAATAGCATGGGAACTATTTACAAAGCCAAAGTGATTAATTTTAGAAAGCAATGCTGTGATGAATACTGTGTTTTCTTATCATCTACCTGGGGGCAAAAAATTGTTCTTATGCAGTTAGTGCAAAACAACACGATACAGTAAATCTGCCTATTACAAAAACAAGTGACAGATGCAAATTGACACTCCCAGTCAAAGGATGGATCCCAGATAGTCTGTTACATTTGATGGGAATGAGCAAGAGGAACAAGAGTTGAAAATTGTTTCTATATATAAGATTTGCTCTTTAAATGGTTGTCAGTTTTTTAAATGGCTTCATAGCCATAATCAATATAGAATTATTTACAGGAATTGCTTAACTGGTTATAGTTCTGCCTACTGGGTGAAATATGGGACTAATTTTCCAAGGGCTGATTTCCTCTATTTCACACATGCACGTACACGTTTTCTTTTACATCATTTATCATGTTCCACAACGGAGCAGTAGCTGGATGTGTGCAGCAACTAAATTGAAAACAACTGAATTTGAGATGGCTGCACGACCTCTTAAAAATCTGCTCATACCATAGAGTTCAGCTTTTAAAAAGTTTAGCAAGTTGCCAAGTGTTAGTTTCTATAACTCTAGATATGGATGGCAACTTCAAAGCAAACCCCATCCTCATAACAAACATTTGTAGAGTTGCTGGTCTTGATTGCCTGATACCTTTATTCATGTTTGCTATTTTCGTACTGAAATTCTCCTGTGAAGTTTACTTGTGGAGTCCACTGCTTAGGATAAATCCCACAAAGAACACTTTTTCCCATGGTGTCAATCCAGACTGAACTTGGATCTGATCATATAGAATTTCCTAAGTGAAGAGCCATTTTGAAATCTTTGAGTGAAGTACTGGGGTTAAAATAGTGATTGAAGACTTGAATTCTTTTGGAAATTCTTTCTAATGACCTTGATGCTTCTTTCAAAAATAAACTGTACCCAGAGCCAGGCTGAGTCCTGTTAGCACCTGAGGCAGCGCCATTTGCCTAGTTTTTAAAAAAGGGCAGTGAAGTAAATGGTTAGTGATTTATTGGTTCTAAAATGTGCTGCTTCCAATGGCTGCCTCATTTGGCCTTGATATATAGTCAACCCTGGAAGATGCTATTGTGCTTTTACTCTAACTTTTATAGTAAATGATGTGATATTTTCTCTTTTTAAATGGTTAAACTCTGTAGGTTTATCAAAGCTCCAAATTGGCTGTTTATTTCTTTCATGCCAGACTCAAAATGAACAATAGGCCAGGTGAAAAGTGGTAGCGCTGTGGAGTAAATCAACAATTGTGTAGACGCATTACGTTTATGCAGCAAGGCTTTTTGTTTTTCTCTCTGCATCACTCCAGATATCAAATTTCCAAGACTAGCAGAATGATTTCTCCTGCATCTATAATGAAATTACCTCGAACAAAAGAGTGTGGCAGTTCTTTCATACTGCAAAAGTCATTCTAAGCATTTTCTGCACAGTATGTTCACCTCAGGTAAAAAAAAATGTTAACAAGAGACTCCATAGTTAGCTCCCACAGTTTTTCGCAAATCTACAAAGCCCAAAACCATTAAACCAAAAATTTGGTTGGTATCCCCTATATTCCAGAGAAAGAGAGAG
>JANHZT010008500.1:11304-25620 GCA_032468215.1 Stegonotus admiraltiensis | reverse complement strand
TGAGTAGTTCCGAGAACCGGCAAATACCACCTCTGGCTGGCCCCAGAGTGGGGTGGGAATGGAGATTTTGCAATATCATTCCCCTGCCATGCTCACAGAACTGGTAGAGAAAAAATTTGAATATAAGCCTCAATTATTGTGTTTTCTTCCATAAACCCACTCTTTCAATTTATCTGAAATAATTTTAACTTTCCTCCATATACGTAGTCCCACTAGATCAGCCAGCCCATTTATGTCCTGCCAAGACTGCCCACAAAAGAGTATGTGTGTGTTTATTAAGAATGCAAGACTAAGAATGGAGATCTTCCTATACATGTCAATAATGATAAACTTAGTGTAAAGGTAAAGGTTCCCCTCGCACACATGTGCTAGTCATTTCCGGCTCTAGGGGGCGGTGCTCATTTCTGTTTCAAAGCTGAAGAGCCAGCGCTTTCCAAAAACGTTTCCATGGTCATGTGGTCGGCATGACTAAATGCCAAAGGCGTGGAACACTGTTACTTTCCCACCAAAGGTGGTCCCTATTTTTCTACTTGCATTTTTTACGTGCTTTCAAACTGCTAGGTTGGCAGAAGCTGGGACAAGTAACGGGAGCTCACCCGGTTACATGGCACTAGGGATTCGAACTGCTGACCTTTCAATCAACAAGCTCAGCATCTTAGCCACTGAGCCACCTCATCTGCTAAACTTAGTGTAGCCACACTTAATAGAGAAATTGTGAGATGTTACACATCTTTTTAATCTTTTGCTGAAACGAAAAAGCTAACATATAGAATTTAGGTCTTCTAAACATTAATTCAAACAAGGGGGTGGGACAGTTCTATAAAGGAGGGCAATTATAAATGTCACTTCCTTGCCAGACACACAGTCCACATTCCCATGACTGAGAGATGGCTCATGGCCATGTACACCCTCAGAGACACATTACCTCAGACTCACTCTCTGCCGGAGATACAAATGATTTGGCCCTTTTAAAACAAACAACAGAACTTTGGACTACTTGGGGACTGGATGGCTGGATAAAGAATGAAGTTTTCTACCTTTCTTGCAGCCTCTAATTAAAGTGAAATCTTCAAGAATCTATCAAAGTCTCAGGGGGGGGAAAAAAAGCAAAAGGCTTTTGTTGCAGGAAGCGGCTACTTCTATAGAGATAGATAAAACCTTTAGCCAGGAATTTACCCTAGGCATATTTTGTTTGTTATATTGTGTTATGTCTGAGATTCTTTATATTCATTAAATTAGACAATGGTGTGTAATTTCAGCCTTCTTTCAGACTGTTTTCATGAAGTTATATGTATATATATTGATTTGGTTTACGGATGGATGTTTTTATCAGGGCAGTAACACTGTTCATTAAACTAACAAAACAGACTGTGCGGAATACTTTACAAAGCCATTTCTCCCTGAATGATTTAATGATTATTTCATAAACCTTTGATCTAATTTTTATCAGTCCTACTGTAGAGAAACTTTCCCCAACCTAGGACTTCTAATATGTGTTGTACTACATAGCCCACAAATTCTAGCCAGCACAAACCCTACAAATTTGGATGGCATCATGATAGTGGAAGTTACAAGATTCTTAATATAGAAATATGACATGCATTTTTAGTATATTAAATGTACATACATATAAACAAAACAAAACAAAACAGGATCCTTCTCTGATTTTGTTTGTGAGACAGGATTTTTACAGTAAAAAGATAAATGCTGAAACATAGCATATAGTTAAACACTAGAGGAGAATTTATGAAAATCACTATGATTAATAGAAAATTACATTATAAAATTAAGATATATCAAATCTGGAAAACATCACAACACTACAGCAGTCCTTAGTTATTTAACTACAGGTACTTCTTGGCCTGTGATCACAATTAGGATCAGAAAAATCATTGTTAATAAGGTGACCAATTGTCCTCCTTTAGGGAGGACAGTCCTTTTGTAAGTTCTGTCCTCTCTTGAAAAGTGTCCTCCTTTTTGATATTTGAAGACTAATCTGTAAATCTCCGTATTCTGTCAATGCCGAGTCGATCCATTGTGTGTGATATGACGTATTTGTATTTGACATTATGATTCATCAAGGATCGGTACAATGTGGCGAGATGCGATTATGAGACGCATGCACTCCGCACAGGAGAATTATTTTGAGAGAGTGCACCGCTTGCAAGTGGCTTAGTGCCAAAACATGACACGGCACACATGCACGAGTCCTCCTTCTCATTGTAAAAAAGTTGGTCACCTTATTGTTAAGCAGTGCAGTTGTTAAGTGGGGCATCACATTTCTGCACTTGATTTTACAGTATGACTATTTTTGTCATAGTAATTAAGCAACCTGACCATGACCTTCCTTGCCAGCCTACCTGTAGAATTGGGAATGTTGCAAATGACATTCATGTGACCCAGATGCTGCAATTGTTATAAATGCAAGCAGATTACCAAGTGCTCAGATTGCAATCATATGACCATGGACAAGCTGTGATGTTTTAAGTGCAAGGATTGGTCATAAGTCATTTTTTTCCAGTGGTGTTGTAACTTTGAATGGTCGCTAAATGAAAGGTTGTAAATTGAGAACTACCTGTACAAACAATATTTAATGAATAAAATTTAGCAGCTTACTTAATAAATTTTAATTTTACTACTTTTTGTTTGCTTGTTGCTTTATGATGGGCTAAGTTTGCAATCCTGTGTGTGCGTATCTAGAAAAACGTCTTTATAGACCTAGATAGAATTGCATTTGTAAGAAATATTTCTTTATTACTTATCATCGTTTCTTACTTCAGCAACATAAGCTGGGCCCTAAAGATATCCCTTAAGTTAGCAGTATCCTAATAAAAACATCAATTACATAAACTTTAAAATTCCTATTTCCCATATGCCTTTCTCTAATAAATAACTGAACTTCACCTGTAGAAATAATCAAACAAAATGTAAATATTTTCTTAAATGGACCTTTGGGAGTCTTACTAAAGAAAGTTCAAGGGCAGGCAAAATCTAGGATAAGGATACTTAGACCACTCAGCATTTTAAAGAGAAATCTAGGCAATAAGGAAATATTTCATATAGTACTAGAAAGACAGGCAAAAAAGACTTATGTGTAATTTTCATAGGCATACAAATAAGATCATATAAATAACAATAATTACTCTGGGAATGGAATAGAAAATAACATTACAATACTTTGACCACTAATAAAAGGAAGTCTCAGAAATGGTACACTGATATTGGGGAGATTTATATGGAAATAAATATCTTGACACAATTAAATAGTCAATCACCTATTAAAATTATAGGTGATTGACTCTCTATTTAATTGTGTCAAGATATTTATTTCCATATAAAGTAAAAATTGCCAATAAGTAAATCTGGCAAAGGAGTAAAACTGAATTTGTACTTGACCACTCAACTCAAGATGAATTTTAAAAAACTGCTCCATATGAATGTCTGAGGTTGGGTCTAGTTTCTTAAGTTTTCTGTTTATCTTATAATGGATTAATATGGTAAATAGCTTAGTGGTTCAGCCAGAGCATTGGGAAAGATGAGCAGAAGTCAGGATGGCTGTATGAATCATTCATACCAACCATCTTATATTGGCATCCAGAATTTTTTTGCTAATTGATTAACCATATAAATATGACGGATGGATGGATGGATGGATGGACGGACAGACAGACAAATGATGGATAGATAAGTGTTCTGACCTCCTCCTCATATGACACTGCAGCTAGCTCTGCTGGCAGCCGATGGGCCACAACAGATAGATGTTAGATAGATACTTGTTTCCCCAAAAATAAGACCCTGTCTTAAATTTTTTGAACCCCAAAATAAGCACTTGGCCTTATTTTAGGGGAGGTCTTATTATTTTGGGATGCATGAAACAAGATAGGGATCCTCTTGCCGTCTTACCTGATTTCCAGCTCTGTCTCCCTAACCCTCACCAGAGGGAATGGCAGGGATTGGCTGCACATGCATTTAAATATTTTCGGGGGAGGGCTTATTTTTGGGGAGCGCTTATTTTCAGGGAAACATGGTAGATGATAGATAGATAGATGATAGATGGATACATAGTTAGATAGATAGATAGATAGTTAGATAGATGATAAATAAATTTAAACTACTTTAAATGATCAGGACCAGTCAAATACTGACCCTATTTAAATAGCCTAAACAGAACAGCAGGAAGTAAAGAGATGGAATGAGATTGTAAGGACAAAGCAAAGAGAAATATTTTAAAAAATATATTCTAATTTTCCGCTGAGTGCAAGGAATTTTGGTAAACTAAGCTCCAGGACGCAGTATGTCACTGACTTTTGTTTCAATAAATGATTTAAAAATGTCCTGTCTTTCAGAAAAACACACTGTGAAAATAGCCAACAGTATTGGTGGTCATAATAATGGTAATAATAATCTTTAATTGATTTCAAATTTGCCGTAGTTTCCTCCTTATTTTCCATAAGTTTAGAAGACAGCTGTTCCAGTTGTTAATAGTGCAAACAGATTATTTACAAAATGTGGAGTGCAATGTATAGCTTTGGGATCATCCATCCGAGGCTGCTTTTCTACACTGTCTAGTCTTATGCATCATTTATGGAAATGAATATTTTCCCCAGCCTATGCTTAGGCAGCAGCAATAAAAGAATTTAACAGTTCTTCAGATGCCGTTTCCAATCTGAAATGCATCAGAGATATGTTAGTTCTCTGGGATTCTGCAATTCCTTACAAAGCCCTTACCAAAAGGAAAAAAACAAACAAACACCCCAACATTTTTATTTCATTTTGTCATATAGTGATGACACGTACTATGCAAACCAATAAGAAAGGAGTGGAGTTTACTGGGGATATCTCTGGGCAGTTTGTAGTGGAACTGAGAAATGTAGTAAAAGGGTAATTATATTTGAATCATTAATCCTATACAGTTGCTGCTGAAGTACGTTCTGTTGCCTTCTGTTACCTCTACTTGTTGTGGTCCATCAACAGCCTGCAGAGCTGGCAGGAGAGTTAGACAGTGAGGAGGCTGAGAGGACACATGGGCTAGTCCTGGAGTTTGGGGAAGGCTCAGACAAGGGCTCTGCATTGGAAGCAGAGAAAGGACCATCTGGGAGGTACGTGCTGCCTTCAGAGCCTCCAGAACTGAACCTCAGTGAGGCAGAGGAACAGGGGGAGCCTGTTCCCAGTGCGCGCATGCACAGAGCTGCCAGAAGGCAAGAACAAAAGGGACAACTTGGGAGTAGGGCTGGGAGATGATTGGCCCCTCCCATAAGACTTAAAAGAGGAGCAAAGGGACGTGGGCTTTTGCAGGAAGCAACATTTGTTCCCAGTTCAGCTTAAAGCCTGAAGTTCTGTTTGATTCTGGACTCCGTGTGGCTTTGCCAATTAGGTCTTTGGCAGTGTGTCAAGGGAGATAAAGGTGGGTGATTATCTCAAAGGACTTCTCCCGAAGGACTCTTTATAACTAATTGGGATTCATCTGTGAATGAACAGAATTCACAGCTGTTGCAATAAAAGAGGGTTTTGGGACTACTTGTGTGTTTTAATGACTCAGGAAGCCTAGGTCAGAACACTACCACAGCTAGTGCTATTCTGTGATGAGGTAGAATAAAATCTCAAGCAGACACTGTGCATTAGTTCCAAAAAGAAAGACCAAACTATTTGTAGCTTTTGCAATCATTCACTTACAGAAGAGACTGTTGCACTCTCTAAATAACACACTTGGGCAATCAGTTCTTTACACATTGAAATAGCAGCATGAGGCCTTGAAGAACATGTAATTGAGAATAACAGTGAGAAGTTAAATAATCAAAGTGCCTGGAAAATAAAATATCCGTGTCTCCTTTGGCCAAGGATTTCTACCAGCAAAAATGAAAGACTATTTTTCTTTTTTCTTTTCTTTTCTTTTTTTAAAAAAACATACAGTAGGTAGAAAAAAGCCCCAAGGACTTACAGAATGAAAAATCTAAAACATTCATGTGGATTTCATCCCCAATGAAAACCATTTCATGGAGAACATCTGCTTTAATAAATTTGGATTAGGTTTTTTAAATAGTAATTTTATTAAAGATTACAATGAAGAAGATAAAAAGTAACGGAAACTAAGGGAAACAGAATATGAAGAAAAAATAGAAAAAGAAAAAAATACAGTATAAAAGAGAAAATAAGAATATAGAGTAGCAAAGAAGAAAAATATATAGGTGGCATTCTCTTGTCTCCCAGAGCTTAACACCCACCAGAGGGTTTGGTAGGACTTCCAGGGAAGAAATAGAATATTTCAATAAATGATTACTGAGGCAAGATTACTATATGCACAGAGATGTAAAGATTCAATACTTATTCAGAGAATAAAGATTCAACCACCATGGAGGAATAGAATAGAACAGAACAGAACAGAACAGAACAGAACAGAACAGAACAGAATAGAATAGAATTAGAATTCTTTATTGGCCAAGTGGGATTGGACACACAAGGAATTTGTCTTGGTGCATAAGCTCTCAGTGTACATAAAATAAATTGTGGGTGTTGACAAATTTAACAGAAACTGAATTCTCTGACTAGAGAAAAGACGTTATCTACATTAAAACTGGAATCCTCTTATGGACTCTTTTCCATAAAAATGAAAAAAAAAGACCATATAATTTATGGTTTTGATGATTAGGCAGGAAAGATTATAGAAAGAAGAAGAATATGTAACTTTAAAGAGAGGGGTTAAATATATTTGCATGAATAAACTGTTATGAAGAATATAAAAAGTTATTTCATTATATCTTTTTTCTTTCTTTTCTATTTTTCTTCAACTCTTTTTCCTTTTCTTTGATTTTTTTTCTTTTCCTTCCTTCCTTTACATTACTTGGTGTTCATTTTTACCGTCAAGTTTACAAGTTTTAATAAAAATCAAATACCAAAGAGGGAAGTACCGGTAAACCTTTTTCTTTTTCCAAAAGATTTCAAATAATTTTGTAACAGAATAATAGAAAAATAGAGTTGGAAGGGACTTTGGAAGTCTACTGGTCCAACCCCCTGCTCAAGCAGGAAACCCTATAACATTTCAGGCAAATGGTTGTCCAATCTCTTCTTATAAACCTTCAGTGTTGAAGAGCCCACAATTTCTGGAGGAAAGTCTTTCCACTGAATAATTGTTCCAATTAAGAACAATTAATTAAATCTTTATTTAAAAAAAGAGAGAAGTCAAGAAATTAAAGAAATGTCTCTTTTGTTCTAGGTTGGTTCTCTCCTGGATTAGTTTCCATCCATTGCTCCAGCCCTCATATGCTTTGGAGAATAGGTTGATCCCCTTTGGGGAAGCCCCTTAGATATTGGAACACTGCTATTATCTCACCCCTAGTCTTCTTTTCATTAAAAAAGACATACTGAATTCCTGCAACTGTTCTTTGCCTCCAGTCTCCAATCATTTTCCTTTTCTAATACTTCCCTCCCATTTTGCCTAATGTTCCTGATTTTGGAGAGTAACTGTCATTTCTGTCTTAAAATCCTAGAATGATGCTATATAACTATTTGGAATACAGAGCATCAACCGTTGCATAGAATCATTGAACTGGCTCTACTTGTGTCACCAGGGGGAAAGAAAAATATGTGGAGGGGAAAAAGAAAGAAATCCCTCTGAGCTCCTTACTCAAGAAAGTGCTGAAAAATTTCAAGCAGGACAGGGAGAAAATATTCAGCATCACTCCTTCCCTTTTGCTAACTGCAATGGACCATGGACAATGGACCAAACATTTGCTGTCTTACCATTTCCAGAAAACCAATGTTATTTGCGGAAATACAAAAGATCCAAGAAAAGAGCCCTGGTAGTACAGTGGACTAAAACACTGTTATTAACATCTGCTGCTTGCGATTACTGCAAGTTCAAATGTCACCAGGCTCAAGGTCGACTCAGCCTTCCATCCTTTCTAAGGTGGGTAAAATGAGGACCCAGATTGTGGGGGCAATAAGCTGACTTTGTATACAGTAGTATAAAGGTTATTGCTTAACACATTGTAAGCTGCCCTGAGTCTCCAGAGAAGGGCGGCATGTAAATCAAAGCAAAAAAAAAAAGTAAATATCCCTTTCTGCACTTCTATTGAGGAGTAATGGGGCAGATCCATCAGCGCACACAAATTCAAGAAAAAGCACAAAATAGATCGATATAACCATACCACCAAGTATGCCAAGGAAATCTTTTTGTTTAAGCCAATTATATAAAAAACTGTCAAGTAGATCCCAAGAGAAGACTTTGACTCTCGTGCCCTTCTGCAATAGTCAGGGGAAAAAAAAGTATTTTTAAAAAGATATTTTTGCTTCAGAGATGCAGCGAGTTTTCTAAAGAAAACATTTGACAGGACCTTTTGAATTAAAGTATAGGAGGCTATAAAAACCTTGTAAATTGGACCTGTTGTTTTAATTACCACCCCCTCATTAATTTCAATATTATTTTTCAGAATGAAAAGGGGTTACATGTACCTTCCAGAGACCTCTGCCAGGAATTATACAGGGCTAGTTAGTTTTGCACAGTGTTGTAGGATGAATTAATGAATGTGTGATAAAATAAAAGATTTTTGTGTTACTCACAATAATTCTTTGCTGTATTTTGAACCAAATGACTTTGTATTTTTTTTTTGCGGTGTTCCATAAGGAGTCACTGAATGAGACTGCATAAAACTACCACTTTATAGCTATTACCCATCTAAGGAATATTAAACTTGAATATATTTAAGTCCCAATTAAAATCTGTTTAGGAGTCTGATATAATTGCTAAATAGTAGAAAAACTCATTTATTTATTTATTTGTAACTGTCACTGATTAGGCAACAAGTGGGATAAAAAGCTGTATGTATTTAATTCTCCCCGCTATCCTCAAAAAGCTATCAAAAGAAACACTTTCTATTGTCTCCTACTAAACCAAAAAGGATTTATAATTTGACGATATGTGATACAATCAAGCAGCAGCAAAGCAAGGTTATTACAGAGCAGGTTATCGGTAGAAATGATTTATACTCAAGGTAGTAGAAAATAATATAAATTTCTGAAAAGAAAAATCCAGACAGCACCCTGACACATCAAATGAAAGTTACTTGCTCCTGGGAGGATAATTCAAAAGCTTGTTTCCCAACCCACAAAAGTGAATTGTGCTGTTTCCCTTTGGCTGCGAAGAGAAGATTGGAAGACTAGACTGGAATTGTTATAAGACACATATACACACACACTACAGAAGCTTTTAAAACTTGTTTATATAATTTTGAAAGTTAAGGATGAGGAGCTTTCATTTTAGGGAAAGTCATCCAATAGCTAAATAACAGGTAGAACTATTACTGGGTAATAATTACACATTACTAATAATTAATAAGCCACTGTGAAATAGTGATTAAGAAATTAGTCCTGGCTACTGAGAGATTAATCTACCCTCAGTTATGAAAACCTCCCGGGCCATTTGTGGCCAGTTACTCTCTGTTAACCCAACCTACCATGTAGGGTCGCTCTTGTGAAGATAAAAGGAAGAGAGATCTCCAACCAGTAGGGAAAAATAACAAATGTAATATATAACTAAATGAAGCTACACAAATTAGAAAATCCTGTAGCTCCAGAACTGTTTTCATGTTGTTGTTCCAAGGCTAAAATTGCTCAAATATTTTCAAGAAAAAGGGAATATTGCCTGTCCTTGATTGGCAGTGAGAAGAGAAAAGTCTTTTCAGACTCATTTTTTCTTCCATCCATTCTTAAAGGCGGTCCTAATTCAAATTTTGTAAACAGAGAATAAATAAATGTGAAGATATCCCCAGCCTTTTAAAGAAGAATAAGTAAACATTTGATGGTTAAGTATTGCTTGGGAAATCCCAGCGAACACACAAATCAGGTGAGGTACAGAACAAGAGCAGGGTTAGGTCACTGGGCTAAGATGACCAACACAGAAGTCAGGGCAAAAACTGTGAATCCACAGAAGACAAGAAAGTTGACAAGAAAATTGTCACAGATTGCTGTGAGAATATGACAAGAAGGCATGCATTCCAACAAGAAAATGGACAGAACAACAATAGAATCAATGTTCTCGTCACAAAAGGCAAGATTCTCCTAGCAAGAACCTCATTTTGAGGTTATAGTAAAAGGTAAACTTTCTTACAAACATCATGACATCTATCTCCCAATAGGCATTGAGTGTTTGACATTTTGAGTTGTTGCCCAGCTTGAAATAGCCACACAATGAATCCGAACTAAATTACACTAAGATGGTCATCTTGGTTGTATGATTGTATGCACATATAAGTAGGGAACATTATTTACGCACAGAGTATCATTACTCTTTTATTTTAAAAAGGTGAAACAAAAATAAATGAAAACAAGCACATCTAGCTTCGACAATTAACAAAATAATAAATTTCTTTTCTTTCTGGATCATTTTGTGCCAGCCCAAAAGTGTTTATATTATCTTGATGAGATTAGAAAAGAAACAACATGGTCTATCATTCATTTCAGAAAAGAGGGAGAGAAGAGATTGGCTTCCATTTGTGTCAGTAATAGGAATTTTGCACTGGGAATAATAAATTCATTTTATTACCTTATGTGTCACTGTTTGCTAAAATTACTGATATATTTTGTCACTAAAACAGTATTGTCTATCATATGACCAAATTTGAATAGCTCTGGAAGAAGTGATTACCTAATCAGAACGCCAATGCCACATAATGCATGAGATACATTTATAATGGAACTTCTTTCAATAAAATATGTCATAGAGCAAAGCTTTTGTATTAGTAATCTGTAGCATGGGAAAAGCTGACTGGAAGTTTGTAGCAATTTGATATTGATTTTATTTTCCAGTTTCCCTGTTAGTGTTGTTGTTGTTGTTTTTCAGAATACCTTTGATTACAACAATTATTAAATAGTATTTACTGTTGACATCATTTTTCTAAAAAAAATAGTTTTAAAAGAGTACCCAATTCCAGTTGATGCTGGGCATATCACATAGCTAAGAAAAAGTAGAATAATACAAAGGAGAATCATGATATGAATCCAGAAAACCCACATGTGGAACAATGTAAAGAGATCTTACAACAGCTTACCCATCTCTCTGCCCCAAGACCTGGAAGTATACAGTAGTAAGTTTCTCCATGTCTTTTGGAATCTCATCAGGGTGGAAACCATATATGAAGAATTCTCAATTCTTGTTTTGCTCTACTAAAATCAGCTCACAAGAGGCAGTTTATCTGCTGAAACTAACTTTTTTCCACTTAGATATATATTTATATTGTGTGACCAGTTTTTAAAAGTAAATCCAAGAATTTCTGATAGATATATTTTACATGAGTCAGATCAGCTGACCAAATATTATACTATTTCTCTTTTGCCATTCCTGGGATTTCATGATTATCTGGCAGTTTCACAATGGGATGATAAGAACAACCGAGACAGAAATCTTGGCAAGGGTAACATCTAGATAGGACAGAGCATATGAGCAATTATCTTGCAGAACCCTGGATTGACTCACTGGTGGAGAGAGAAGTAAGCAAAAAAGGTAACAGAGCTCTCTCTTTCTTCCTGAAGAAAGTCCCAAAGATGCTTTCCCAAAGGGCAATTGGAGAACAATGTCCAGTTGTCTTTTGAAAAAACACGTTTGGGACAACCATGACCTAGATGACTGAGAATCTCCATAGACATTCCTGAAGAAATGGTGATGGCCCCATCAGTCTTAGGGGAGCTACTTCCAAAGACTAACCTCAGAAGCAAGGATTACTTTAGATTCCAAAACTGGCACGAGAGTACGCTGTATTTATGACTGTTTTATCATACTCACAAATCAGAAAGTTTTACTCCTCATAAAAACATATATAGGAAATTATTACAAAGCTGTGGAAATATAGAGTTAGGATTTTGCAAAAATAATTTGTGAGCTATTATAGTAGTCAAGCATGGATTATCTAGTTCAAGTAACACAACTGAAGCTGCTTTTCTTGAAAGGAATGCATAAACAAACTGTAACAAACAATTTTATTCAGAAAGAATAAATGTGAAGACAATTGTTAATTTCTAGAAGATAGTGGAAGGAAGTTTAAAGCTCTGTTTTAAAAGGTATGACTATTTAAAAACACAGATTTGCAACTCAGTTTGAAAAGGGAAAAAAAAAACCTGATCAATGTATGATTCAGCTTCTTCTGGACTGCAGTCTGAACTTTCTGAGACCATTGCAGAATCCTGATTTTTAAATACAAATCCGTACACAGATAAACACTAGTCTTCTTGTATTGAATAGAACCATCTGTGTTCTTGGTTTGTTTAACCTTCTTACACAAAGCAACCTATAATTCTTCTGTCAAATGGGGACGTTGTTTTTTCCTTCTTAATTGCACTTTTAAAAAATACCTCTGAATAAACTACATATTTATGCAGTGCTACTTTCATACATTAAATTCACACAAATAAGCTCTTTTACTGGACAGATATGTAAATATTACAGGAAAGTTCTGTTCCATTTTACCCCCACTCTCCCCAAAAATGTCCTGCTGTGATGCCTCATCAGGGCAGGGTGTGTATGTATGCAGTGAAAATGTTGAGAGTATGCCAAATGTACACAGTTCCAGTAGGGATAACTCAAGGAGTCAAGGTCATCCCAGCTGCCCAGCTAAAGTAAGCAGGAACCAATATTGGGTAGTAATAATATAGGAGACAGATGATCACTTTGGTAACAATGGCAAAGACATTACCAGATACTGTGTGGGAGAAGCCAATGGTAAACCTGTATTTTACAAGAAAATATAAAATATAAAGTAGTTGATGATATAGTGCTGGATGATGTCACCCCTCACCCCAGGTTGATGGCATTCAACATGCTGCTGAGAAAGAGCTGAAAGCTGATGGTGTTTATGACATGGCTAGATTAAAGCTTTTGAAATATCTAGTTTTTGATGTTGCCATGCAGAAAAAATATCCGAAGCTTCAAAGATAGATTGAAAGTGGGAACATGAAACATAAGAAGCATGAACAGGGAGCTCAACATAGTGAAAAATGAAGTGGATCAACCACATATTGATACCTTAGGCATTAACTAGTTGAGATGGACTGGAATTTGATATTCTTGTTCAGAAGGTCACAATGTTTATTACTCAGGACATAAAAAACAAAGAAGGAAATTGGTAGTTTCTTAGTAAGAAAGGATATAGTCAAGACAGTACTTGGTTACACTGTAATCGATGATTGAATAATATCAATTAAACTTCATGTATGACAATTATTCAAGTTTATGCTCTGACCACTGATGCAGAAGAAAAGTAGTTTTAGGACTTTTATATTCAAATTGCATTTGAACTTGACAAAACATAAATGAAAAAATGTATTGCTTGTGGTTGGAGACTGTCAAAGTTTGGGCATATTAAGGAGGAAACTACAGTTGGATTGTTTGGTCTAGGAAATTGAAATAAAACAGAAGAATAATTTATCAATTTCTGCCAATCCAATGATTTCTTCATTACTAAAATAGTTCTGAAATAATAAAAACAATACCCATACAGGCAGACATCACTAGGTGAAATATAGAGAAATCAAATTCACTATATTATTGGCAGGATGAAGTGGAATTGCTCAGGTATAACATCAAAAATATGGCTGGGTTGACTGTGGAAAAAACATGAATTGCTCACATATAAGTTCTAAAGCTGAAAAGGAAGAAGAAAGCCAATGAGTTTCCACAATAAGATCATGACCATATATGTTCATCATTTTTAAAGAGAACATCAGGGTTCTTTTTGAAGGCTTGAACTTCGTCTGGAGGAATTTAAAGAAGGAATATAAAGCTAAGGATGAATGTGAAAAAAGACTGCCAAAGACCAAAACAACAACAAACAGAAGAAAACAAAGTGGATGCCAAAACAAACGATCACATTTGCCAAGAAGGAAAGCCAAAACCAAATAAAAGAAAGAGCTCATGAAGAACTTTTCAAAGAATTTCAGGGAACTGGTAGATGAGACAAGAAGTGGTATTACAACATCTGTAAAGACATCGTAGATGAAAACAAAAATGGAAAAACAAGAAAAGTCTTCCAAATGTCTCTGTACTCAGAAGAAGGTCCCAGCCTTGAACTGGTATGTCAATGGACAGACTGACTAAAAAAAGGTCAAAGATGGAAGAAGTATACTGAAATTCTGTACACTAGAGATTTCAACATCAAATTTTCTCTACTCAAAAGAATTTCTAATACTAAGTTGAAAGGCTGAATTATTAAGTTGGATGGTTAGAACTGTAGGCAAGCTATTCTGCCCCAGCTACGGACCCCAAAGAACGCAGCACACACAAAGTCCGTACAAACCTTAATTTACTAATTAAAGACTACTAATGAGCTTTCT
>JANHZT010008498.1:0-11965 GCA_032468215.1 Stegonotus admiraltiensis | reverse complement strand
CTGTTTCTCCCCATCCAGACCTGCACAGCTTCCAGGCACCGGGACATCACTTCAAGGGCATCGTTGGGGTGGCCTGGGGTGGAGATGTACAACTGAGTATCATCAGTGTACTGATGGAATAAACAGCATCTCGAATTTCACCCAGAACCCAACTACCAACCAGTGCAACTCACAGAATAAAGATGTTACATGGACCCAACAAAGTGTGCTCATAACACGCTGTCATATTCTAGACCAGCTGCAGTTTCCAAGTGGTGTTCACTCCAGTGGAAATCCAACCCAATTCAGGTCTAAGGATAAAACTCCTCCAGCCACAGGGGGTCAAAAATCTTGTCAGGATTGAACTCTAACCTTTCCTCCTTATCTCAGCTCCTTCAATAAGATGGTAATCTTTGGATGTGATAACAATGGAAAAATAACTTGCTGCTTTCCTTGCCACTGCATAATTCTTAATGTGGGCTTTAGATCTCTAGGCTTCTCTCTTGACTTTTTATCTCCCAGAGTTCTTATGAAAAACAAGGAGCACCTGAAGATCAACACACAATTAGAGGCCACTTTGTTCTAAGGCCATGTTACTCACCCATTCCAGTCCTCATCTAGGAGATCAGCTGAATCACTATCAGGGAAAACCTCAAGCTCCCTCTTGAACATAGGGGATCTTAGTTATTTAGGACAAACAGATTACTGATTATATATAACCCTTTTAGCACTGGTCCCTCAGAATTGACTATAACATGACAGTCAATATAGCAATAGCACTTAACAATAGCACTTAGACCTATATGCTGCTTCATAGGTCTTTACAGCCCTCTCTAAGCGGTTTACAGAGTCAGCATATTGCCCCCAACAATCTGGGTCCTCATTTTACCCACCTCGGAAGGATGGAAAGCTGAGTCAACCTTGAGCCTGGTGACATTCGATCTGCTAAACTGCTGGAAGCCGGTGATCAGCAGAAGTAGCCTGCAGTACTGCACTCTAACCACTGCGCCACTGCAGGTCTTATACAAGACATTTTGACATTTACAAGGCATTTTTCCATTTACGATAGGATCTAGTACATCCAAGTTCCAATCAATCTTTTAGCCAAAGTTAGTTTGACTGGAATCAAACAGTCTCAGTTTGCTATCTCAAAGAATCTGAACTTTGCTGTTCAGTTCAGGCCAGACTTTTAATCCCACCTAGAAGATAATCAAATCTCCTTTACTAGTTTGTTTTTTCACAACTGCTGCAAGGTCATTTGAGATGACTTATTAATCAATGAATATGATCATGGGTTTTCCACACTCTACATTTTTTCTACAACGGAATTCAAAGATTCCTGATTTGACTAACAGAATAAGCATTATCAGTGTTCCAGATGATTGGCTCTTGCTGGCAAGCTCCCTACAGCAATCATTCGGAATATTACAAATCAAACACATGCATTTCTTAGCAGAATAATTAAAACACTTAAAAATGTAGGCATTTGATACATACTTAAATATATTGTGGTGTATTGACAGAAGAGAATTACTTTTCCAGACTAAATAATATATTTCATCAACCTCTTTAAAACATTTCATTTGTCTTTATTTAACATGAACCCTCAAATAAATTCATGTATCTAATGTATTTTAATTAAGTAAAGGACTTTCTTCTCAACCTTCTTAGTTGCACTCTACTGCTCCAGTCAATAAAAATGAAATCAAAAGTGTCTATCTCTATCAACATTAATTTCATTTTCTTTCATGCCTTTCAGCAAAGTAGAGTTTACATTTTAGCTATAGAAAATGTATATGGTACATATCTTCACCAACTGCATTTATATGAACTCCTTCCAAGAAATAAGGTCTCATATCTGTTTATAATTTTTATTTCTGCTTGTGTGTGTGTGTGTGTGTGTATGAATTGGAGGAAGGTCAGAGGAAGGTTTTTTAAAAATATGACATTGAAAGTGTTATTGCATTGATCTCACAAATCAGCAAGAAGGTAGGAAATTAAATGCAGCAAACAGTCTAACACTATTTGAGAAATGCTTTCCAATATTGTTCACATCAGGGTTTTTCATTTATGTATTTATTTCTAAGTTCACTTGCCGGCTTTCTGCGTTCCATTATGCCCTCAAATACCTTCCCAAGTTTTAAATTTAAATATTTAACAGCTCATAATAGGGGAAAAAAAAAAGACCTAAAGCATGAAGAAAATAAAAACAATGGCATAAGGATAGAGCTAAAACTCATTATAAAACCATACATCTTTTTAAAAGGTTGCTCCTATGGAATAAAAACAGACCCCTTCTTATTTCAGGCATGAACTATGACCTCAAGCTTTTAATTGTCAGTATCCAGAATTTTATTTGGCACTTTTTCAGTGTTGAATGAACTGTATGGATAACAGTTGTTTTCCTACATTAAATGCATGAAGTGTGGTTGTGCAGATATATTTAAATATTTAAATGTACCTGCTTCTGACCTTCATCCAAAGAGGATTTATAACTGCTTAGAGAGAGACATACAGGCGTGTATCTTTTGAGATGTGTGTGTATGTGTGTATGTATATTTTCATCAATCATAATATATTATAAAGCAACTGTCTTGCTATTTATAATCCCAAACTGAATACTGTACTCTCCATAAATATTTTTTAATATACTGTATATTATAAAGTTTTCCTTGGATTTTTGCTGCAGCATTGGCCTATAAAACAATAGCACTTTTGAAGACATTTTCCAAACCAGAATTATTTATTTATTTATTATTTATTTATTTGATTTTTATACCTCCCTTCTCCAACAGGACTCAGGGCGGTGAACAGCCAAAGTAAAAAACATAAAGTACAAAATTTAAAACAATTTAAAAGATATTAAATAATTTTGGCCCACAATTTAAAACACCCCAACAAAATCAGTTTTGAATTAAAACAAAGATGGGGTCAAGCCAGCCTGGCTAGATGAAATAAATGAGTTTTATTCAGAATCTTCCAGATTTGTTAGAAAGAGTCTTCCAGATTTGTTAGACAGAATCTTCCAGATTTGTTAGAAAGCAACCCCTAAAGGTACCATCAGATGTTCTTCTTGAGTTTCATTGTTTCAATATACCTGGAGGGAGGTTCCATATTGGAAACTGCTTAAATGTTTACTTTCTTAGACAATATTCTGCCTTAAAGAAATCTGTATAACATGGAGTTAAGGCATAAATCCTGGCCATTGGACATCATATCATGACATCATAAAGACATGATTTCACCAAGACATAATTCATTTATCTAGAACCCATAACTATGGTTTCTTTGTTCTAATCTTGCTTCAGTGACATAGACATCATAGAATTGTCCAAATATTATGGAATGGGCAAATACAAGGATCAAGTCCTACAACAGCTTCTCTTCACCAATGATAATTTAGTCTTCCTGAAGTAAATCCTGGAATGGTGTTGTGGCTGGGCAGAACTTCTTGGGCATAACAAGAAGGAGTGATCCAATAGTAATTCTTACACAACTGAATATCATATGCAGATTCAATCTGAGATAAGTACAAATGTATGACAGCTTTGGAGTACAATGGCTTTCACCTTTGACAATGCAGGTTTAGGGCTTCTCTCACTTGGTGTCCAATGACAATTAAATGACATGGATGGCTCTTAGGTTTAAAGGGATCAAGTGAAGTTGCGTGTATCTTGAAGTCCTTGGGCAAATCACACAAATTTCATACTTGCATCATTATACACAATTATGTAATTAATCATTTGTTCCATCTGCATGATGATGTCATGACACACCTCAAATCATTTTAATGTCATTGTAGCTTTTACTGAACACCTGTATAGGATGACAATTAGTTTCCAGCGTCAATCTTGTTCAAAGAAAATGTAGTATGGCATCAGATTTTATCTACACATCACATTCACTACAGTGCATGGGTCCTTCTCATAGACAGGCTGGTAATTAAACTAGCAACACAATGAATAATTGAAAGATTCCTGATGGCTGGAGTATTGGGAATTGTGACTGGGGCAAGGTTGCCATTCCTCCAGTAAATCTCTGACCTTGAGCTATGTCAATCTCAAGCTCAACTAAAGATCCTAAAGGATATTTAATTTCAAAAGAATTTATTGGGTTCTTCTGTAAGCGTTCTTAAAACTTACATTCACTTTTGACATCTTTTTCATTTGTGAAAAACCATTTAAAGCTTATTACAACTTATTTAATTGTACTAGGAATTTTAAAATCATAGCTTGGCTACAAAAGATAAGAGTATTGGTCCCCATATGCTAATTAATAATTAGCAATACTCCTGAAATAAACTGAAACACTTCATTAAACAGACAGTAATTGAATTGGCACAGGAATTCCATGTGAACTTTATGTGGCTATGGAATACCAAACTTTTTAAAAAAAGTTTTTGGGACATGGGGGCAACAAGTTCCATCACACTATGAATGCAGCATTTGTGGGGAAGAGGGTAATGTTTCTTTATTTCCAGGTTTTGTTTAAACAAAGCTCCACATTATGGAGCCTATTGCTAATTTAGGAAATATATTCTTCATTGATCCCAAGGTCACCGCTATGGAAAAGAACAAATTACAGCAGATACATTTCACTTTGTCATCTGAAGACATCTGCCAATTAATGTTATTATAAAATAATAGTTTTGAACAGATGTTGCATTTGCTAATTTTATATTTGACTGTTTGAAATCCAGCTACCTGGGGATTTATTTAAGCTGCATACACATTCAAGAATTTTAACAAAAACGTTTTTTTTTCCTGCAGGATCAAATTAAGTTGCTACCTAGATATTAATTGTGTTTAATAAAACTTGGTCAGAAGAATTACTTACTATAAAGGTGGAGAACAAATACAACATCTAGTAGCTTTTGTCTGGGAAATATGCAGTTTGGCTACTTAACTTCTGTTTGCCTACTGGGTTCCATATTTTTGGCCACAATTCTCTTTCAAATATAAACTCTTTAAGAAATTAGCATTTCCCCACTTTCTGACCATACCAGACAGAATACTTTAACATCATCCTGTTAAAACATCTAATCCTTAATATCAATCAAATTTATGGAATATGGGATGTTCAATCTAAGTAACAGGAGTTGTATTTGGTGTTGATACAACTAAAACTATCTTACAATTTTGAAACAACTACCAAAGGTGCTTCTACCATTAATGTGTATATTTGATGTGATGACCACACTTCACTGGATCTCTGCAAAAATGATTTATGGTATTATCTTAAATCTCCATGCTTTGATTAGACACCATTTTGATTATTAAAGTACTGTATTACTTTATCTCACATAGGTTGTCATGGATGACTCTTCTTCACATGACTCTTCTTCTTCATATTCCATGCCACAAATTTTAAAAGAACTTCAATGACTACTGCAGGATCCAATCTGGGTTGGTCACCAGGACCAGAGTTTTTGTCTTCTGAGCTTTAAAGAAGCTCTAGAGAAGTTGTCTGAAGATGGGCTCCAGCACAAATCTGAAAGCTTGGAAGACAAAACCTCTGGTCCTGGTGACTGACCCAAATTGGATCCTGCAACATTATCCTGGGACACATATATTCACCTTCATTCATCAATGTCTACTAGTTCACTTCAAGATCAAATCCCAATGGAATCAGGGCAGGGTGATTGTATGTCAAAAAAGGCAAGGTGATGGTGATTGCTACTTGAGTATTAGTCTCATCTCTTTTTTATATGAAATCCATACCTCAAAGCTGTATCTTTGATCACATGGTCATGCCCATTATCTTGCTTTTTTAAAGTCTACTTATGATGGCAGTGTTCAACGTACTGTCATTTGAAACCTTCAACAGTTTTATAGCCAAGTACTAGGAAGAGTCACTTTTTCTCAAAGGAAATAATGCATCTTTAAAGTTGTTGAACTTTAAAGTGGCAGGCAAAATTAAGTTTTTATTCACCTATGTATTTCAAAACATTAAGAATGGGGAAGAGGGTTTTATTCAAAAAAGAAAACACTAAAAGCTAAAAAAATAAATAAAGGAGGGACAAATAAAAAGGAAATTTAAGGAAAAATCTTGGAAATCTATATATGAGTATTTGAATGTATAAAACAAATTAAGGAGACATGTACACATTTGAAATATTAATATTCATTACTCCTACCAGAACACTAGTATATTTTTTTTTTGTACGTTTGTTTATAATTAAAGCAATAAATGATGACCTGACTGGAATATATTTACCTTTCCTTATATGGTTTTTCAAAGGTGTTTGCTGTGTTAAGTGTGCAGCTAGGGCAATTTCCTTCACTTTTAAATATCACTAATCCGGTGAAAGTTATATTTCAATTTTCCATAGTTCTGCAGAAAAAAACAAACCTCTGGCAGTTAGTAGTAGAATTTAATTAATTATTTATCACCAATTTATTGGGTTGTATAATGTATGTGCTATGGGAAATAAGTACAAAAAACAATCACACTTATAATGACAGATTATTGGGTGATTCTCTCAATTTATTTAGAAACATTTGAGCAAAAGGACTAGTAGGGCATCAGCATGAAAGATGGTAATATGCATAAATTTTCCTTTCTCTTCAACACAAGTTAGCAACTTGATAAGTGGTATAGCAACCTTTCAGCAGAGTGTAATATGATTATACCAGGTTTCAGTCAGATGCTTAATTTGTAATGATGAAAGGCTTATGTATCCCAAGCAATCATGAACGGCAGACCCATAGATGGTCAAGGCTGAACAGGTTCTACTGGAGAAAAAATGACAGTCCACCACTATTCTGCCAATAAAAATGTATGAACAATCACAACTTGGACAGTTTCATCATGAGACTGGAAGATAGGTTCCTGGTTTGGAAAGAAACCATTTGGTGTTTTCATTTTAAAGAACTTACTATTAAGTACAAATCAGTGGTGAAATCCAATTTTTTTTACTACCGGTTCTGTAGGTGTGGCTTGGTGGTCATCGTGTGGCTTGGCAGGCATGGCAGGGAAGGCTACTGCAAAATCCCCATACCCTCCCCACTCCTGGGGGAAGGATATTACAAAATCTCCATTCCCAATCCACTGTGGGACCAGCCAGAGGTGATATTTGCCAATTCTCTGAACTACTCAAATTTACACTACCGGTTCTCCAGAACCTGTCAGAACCTGCTGGATTTGTAGTAAAAATTGTTTGGCATGAACAAAACCAAGTAATTTGCAATCAGATTTGGAACGTTTGAAGCAAAATATAACTTTAAGACAAATAAAAGTTAGAATGCAGCTATTGTACCAAGCAAATAATGGAAGTTTCACTTTAATCTTGCAAAGAAGAGGGTCACAATTATGTTTCTCTGATTAATGCCAATCCTTTGCAATACTTAGTTCTAAATATCTAAATCCATCCAGATTGGTATGGAGTCCAATCGCTTTTTAAAGCTGTTTCAGTGATTCTTTATCAATGCTAATTAATGTAGCAGACAATTTATCAATGTTAACTTCTAAACCAGTTACTGCATGAAATATATTTAATTAAAATTGCAATTGTGTTATATCTTTATTAAGATGTTGAAGAAGAATGAGTGTATCACCTTTAAATGGATTAATGGCTTGATGTTATGTTTTAATATTAAGATGTTAAATATTCCTTTCTTCTAATATCTTTTGCTAATATTTCTATAATAAGGTCAAATGAAACAGAACTGTGGGCATCTTTTGCAGCCCCTATTTATTTGGGGAAAAGTCATATCAATCTATTGGTGCTAATTGCTATGCTGATAAATGTAGCTGATCAGTTAGAGCAAATGTATGTCCAAACCCCACTTCCAATAACAGATTTATATTCTATAGCAGAGCTGTCAAACTCGCGGCCTGTGGGCTGAATGTGTTACATGCTGCTCACGCCCACCTCCAGTTTAGCGAAGGTGAAAAAAGTCACGATACATCATGTGACAATGATGCTGTGATGATGCAGGTTGACAGCCCTGTTCTATAGCATCAAATGTTTTAGAAATCTCATTGGTGCAAAGCAAGTTTTGATATAGTTACTAGACCCTATTATATTAAAGCTTTCTAAAGCCATTTTGTGAATTTAAATAGCAAAAGTAATAGCACTTAGACTTATATACTGCTTCATAGTGCTTTCCAGCACTTTCAAAGCAGTTTACAGAGTCAGCATATTGCCCCCAACAATCTGGATCCTCATTTTACCAGACTTGGGAGGATGGAAGGCTGAGTCAACCTTGTGCCAGTCAGGATCAAACTCCTGGCAATGGGAAGAGTTAGCCTGCAATACTGTATTCTAACCACTGCGCCAACATGCCTTCTCCTTCTCTACCTTGACAAGTATACCTTTTAAGTTATCGGTTGCTTTGTTTCTTCCACTTTGCCATGTGCCTATCTCGCAAATGTGGCACAGTAAAAAAACAAAAACAAAAACCATACTAGCAAAATAAAATAACAATGGCCACCAAGGCTGAACCTAGCAAAACAATGTACAGAAATCTTTCAAACAGTCATCTAACCTCCTGATCTACAGATCCTGGGGCACATCCAGGTCTTCACACTTTACAGAAGCAAGCAACATCATCACTAATCTGATTTTGGGGGATATGGTCTCCCAGAATCATACACTGACAGACAGGACGCTCCAAGCAGTTGAGAAGAGAATAGCACTCCTATTAGTTGAGAAGATTTCCATGCATTTTTTAAAGCAATGAATTAATTTAATTTGACCTCCATATGTGGACCTGATCTTTGGCTCCTGACAAAAGCTAGGTAAAATCAGCATAATGATGAAACCTATTTGGATATTTGGATACTAATAGAACAATGCACTATTTAATGGATAAAGATTGTGAAACTAATAAACACTTGGCTGTCAATTGATAAATTGAAGTGGACTATCATCAGACAATGTATTAGGTACATATTTAAAATTGAATAGTGTGGAATTACCAGACCCACACTAAGTTAACACACAATAAATCTGGGGCAAGGCTACCCACAGAACCATCTTTGCCCTATTACACTGGTTTGTCCCACCAGGTCAGGCAGGGAAAGTACCCAATCAGTTAAAGAATTCTGACTGATGGGCTCTACTAAGAGAGTCTTCTTTGCCATTGCCCCTCCTCTGTGGAATATTCTCCCCCTGCAGGTGAGGCAGGCCCCCATTTTTCTGGGCTTCCAAAATGAAGTTAAAACAGGGCTTTGTGGTCTCATATGGGGGGGCGGGCTCAGAGGATCACACAGCTGTGTGGTTGGTTGGTACTCTGAAAGACCTCCACTTGCCTTTTTAAAGAATTTCAAACAGGGTTTAATCATCCTTTATTCCTTCCAAATTGTCTAAATCTTAAATCTTAAATTTTAACATTTTATTGTACATCACCCATAGTCGTCCTTTGAGAAAGACGAGCAGTTCAAAAATGCAAAATAAAAATAAAATAAAAATAAAACAGAATAGACACGCTTAAAAGGGGCACATTTTGATCAGTTCTGTTGTTGGGTATGTTCTTTAGCTAAATTGGTCTTTCTCTACATCCTGCTGCGTATTTTATAGATCTTCAAATTAATTAAAATATATAATAAAGAAGTCCAATCCTTTGGTAATAATAAACTCTGAAAATGTTTTGAATTCATGTAAAAATATGTCTATTCCAAACTATTCTTTCTGACTGAAATAAAAACAACTTTGCAGAACTTGAAGAATGCTGATGAGACCAATGGAGGAACAGTATAAAGTGGAGAAAAATAGAATAGTGGACTCTACTATGCTTATTCAAGATGATCTAAACTTGGTTATTATATTCTTTAGCCTTCTTCAAACATACGGCCAGTGGTGGGATTCAGCCAGTTCGCACCTATTCGGGAGAATTGGTTGTTAACTATCTAAGCAGTTCGGAGAACCGGTTGTTGGAAGAAATCTTATTTTGTTTTTTCCCACTTTACAGGCCTAATCCTGTAAGGAAGGCAGGAAGGAAACATTCTTGTTTGTTGTGTTGTTTCTAGTCTAATCTTTATTGCTTCTCTGGTTAACTCTTATTACATTGTAACAGCTAAGGCCAAGTGCCCAGCAACGTGAGTTGGTCACACCCATTGAGTTGGCCATGCCCACACAGTCACATGACCACTGAGCCATGCCTACCCAGCTGGTCATTAGGGCAGACAACTGGTTGATAAATTATTTGAATCCCACCACTGTATACAGCATCCTAGATTCTGAGCACTTCAAAGTTATCTCTATATTCCTAGCATTTAGGAGCGCATAAATGGACTTCTAAGAGGAAAACAGGTGCCTAGATGATCCTTACACAGTTGAAGCTTCCTGTATTTGCTTTATTAAAAACAGCCAGATTGGCAAAGATGACAGTGATTTTTTTTCCTTGTAGCTTTGTATGTAAAGAAGAGTTGATTAGATCTGCAATATGTATGAAGAAGAGAATGGAAACATTACACATTGAAATAGGAGGGAAACAGAACATTGTATGTAACAAACAGATGTTGGAAAATTGTTGGCAAGGACTTAAAATGGTTGCCCGCCCCCCCCCCCCCCCAGTGGAGGTTCTTGCAAGAGTAACAAGAGAACAATTTATAAAAGACTGAAGCTGATATGAGTTAATGGGCAGGTTCACATATTTCAGGAAACTATAATAAGGATTTTTTGTTTTTTGTTTTTTTTCACTTGGCAAGATATATTATGGGTTAGCGTAATATGTAATGCAGGCTATTAGCATTGCTCCCAAAGTCTGATTTAATACAATCTTGATGTTTTATTTTATAAAATGTCTCATCTCTCGTGTTTAATGCTGCTCTTGACTGAACCCATATCACAAGTGATACAATCAGGGGTATTAAATATAAGAACGCAGATGGCCATATTAAACCTTTTTTTTTAAATGCAGAAATACCATTTTCATACTGGGACTGGAATTCACCATGAAATCAGAATTTGAAATTGTAAACTAAGCTTATAAGCATTGAATACATTTCATGCCGCAAATGGATGTCCTCCCCTAACTCATTTTGTCTTAAGTTGCCTTTAGAACATGGTTGCCTGCCAAAATCTTGACTTTAATAAATTTTGTGATGCAGTTCACAACTAAGATGAAACCATGCATAATAATGCATGAGCATATTAGGGGAAATGTGTGTATAAGGAAAAGAATGCAGGGGGAAAAATTAGGAGAAATATGCTTATATTTTCATGCATTTTTTTTCCTTTCAATTCACAGAAGAAGAAAAAAGAAACTAGGCAAAAGTGTACTTGACCAATTTGCAAGAATGAAGCACAAGCATACTTGGCACTTTCAGCAATTATGTGTGACGATGGAAACAGTACCCTGAAAGTATGTTTGCTAACAACAACAAAAATTGGTGTTCTACCAATATTTTTGTGTATTTTAATTATTTGCTCAATGCCCTTTTCAGTTGAGAGTTTCTCATTACTGAGGAAAGAACATATGGATGTATATGTTTCTTTAGCAGTCAGTTCTGAACAAAATAATCATTCATTCATTTTCCAATTACTCCTCGGAATCAAATGAAACAGAGCTATTTGCTAAAAGTTTCCCATAATAAATCCCATGTAACTTATATAATGTGTGCCCCACTCAAGCAGTTTAATTCCAAGATCAGAGAGTATATGGCAGAAGAGTGGGCTAGTTTCAATAACAATGAGGAGACTTCAGAGTAGGATTATACATCAACTGAACATCAAAGAGCAATTAATTTTAAAATCATATTAATAATTAGTTAAACTGTTAAACTTTGCTACTGCCACCTCTACTTTGGACTGCTCTGAGTTTGTACACTTTACATCAGCCATTGAGCTTGATCTTGTCTTGATGTACTGTATTTTTCAGAGTATAAGATGCACCTTTTGCCCCCCCCGCTCCAAAGAAAGGATGAAAATTTGGGTGCATCTTATACTCCGAATGTAGCCCTGTCCAGCTTCTCAAAAGGAGGTTTCAGAGGCTGAAAAAAGCATCAGAAACGAAGCTTCAGAAAAGAAGCCCCCAAACAG